>JANKOE010000206.1:21044250-21058556 GCA_026284465.1 Erythroxylum citrifolium | reverse complement strand
TTACGTTTAATGTCGAAAATAAGAAGATCACCACAGGATTGTTAAAGGCCTTAACAAATATGTACGAAAAGCCATTTGCAATCAACAAGGTATATATGGAAATTTTTTAATCTTGAGACTGCTAATGGTAGTAATGTTGTTGAGGTGAATTTAATGAGATTATTAGTCAACTAAGTTATGTCGAGATTAATTTTGATGATAAAATTTAAGCATTAATTTTGTTGTCTTATCTACCTGACATTTGAGATAATTTTACTTCTGCAATTAGTACTTCCTATGGTAAAGGAAAATCAAAATTAATTGATGTTTAGGATACAATTCTCAATGAGAGTATTCATAGGAGGGAATTAAGATCCTCTGGAAATGCCTTGTGCACTGAGGGAAGGGAAAGGAATAAGCAACAGGGTCAAAATAAACATGACATATCAAAATCTAAAGGTAGGAGGAAGTCAAAAATTGAAGTGATGTTTTCTGTTGGAGTTGTGCTAATAAGGTTATCTCAAGAGGGATTTTATAAAGCTAAAGAAAAAAATCAGTGGCAGGAGGATAATAATTTTGTGAATTTAGGGGAGGAAATTGAGGATACTTTCGTTCTAAGCATTGATAGTCCCATTAAGTCTTAGGTTTTGGACCTAGAGCATAATTTTCATTCTTCTCCATATAAGGAGTTGTTCTAGAATTTTAAATATGGAAAATTCAAGAAGGTTTATGATGATGATGATAAGTTGCTAAAAATTATGGGGAAAGGGGATGTGTTGATCAAGACTTCTGGTAGGGGGGCGAATTGGAGCTTCAGGATATAAGGTACATTCTAAACTTGAAGAAAATTTTGATCTCAATCAACTGGATAGTACTGGGCATAAGAAAACATTCAAAGAGAGTTCTTTGATAGTCACTACAGGTGCTTAGGTTGCAGCATGGGAATGTAAATTGGGAAATTATACACTACTACAAAGTGTTTGAATGTAGTCACTGTAACTAATGCTAACAGTTCAAAGCTATGGAATGATATGACTTAGGCATATGAGCAAGAAAGTGATGAAGATTCTAGCTTCAAAAGGGGGCTCTTTCAAGTTTAAAATCAATTAATCTAGATTTTTATAGGAGATAAGTCCATGAAAAGTATAAGAAAGTCAGTTTCTCAAAGGTGGGAAGAAGATCAAAGGTAGAGAAGTTGGAGCTAGTGCACATAAGTATATAGGAACCTCTAATTGTCACATCTCTTGACAAATTGAGGTACTATGTCACCTTTATTGATGACCACATCAGGAAGGTATGGGTTTATTTTATGAAAAATAAATATGATGTATTTTGAATTTTTAAAAGGTGGAAGGTTGAGGTGGAAAATCAAACTAGAAAGAAGTTCAAGTGCTTGAGTTCTGACAATGGAGGGGAATATGTTAAGAAAAATTTTTAAAAAATTTATGCTGACAACAAAATCAAATTGACTAGGGTGGTTCTTGGAAAGGTCAGACATAATAGTTTAGCTAAAAGGATGAATTGAACGTTGAATGAGCAAGCAAAAAGCATAAGGGTTTATGTGGAGTTACCAAAAATTTTCTAGGCAAATACAGTTAGTACAACAACATTCTTGATAAACATAAGACCTTAATTCCTTTAGGGTTCAATATTCCAAACGAGGTGTGGTTGAGATAAAAAGGTATGGGACCTTTTGGCTAGCATACATGTATGATGACTCTCATAGGAGATATAAACTTAATCCTAAGGCTGTGAAATATTTTTTCATTAGATATCATTCTTATGAGTTTAGGTAACAATTTTAGGATGATAAAAATAGAAAATATTGAGATAGTATAATGTGAATTTTAATAGGAGTACTATGTATAAAGGCAAGAGTGATGAAGAGGGAGTAAAGACTGAAAGGGTTGAGTTGCAGGAAACTACAGAGAATGATATTACAATAAGGTCCCACAAAAAATCTAGAAAATATTGATGGTAGTGCAGAGTTAGTTACAACTTAACCAATATTGAGAAGGTCCACTAGGATGCCTATAGTGCCATATTGGTATTATCCTTCTGACCATTTTTTATTGCTAACTAATGATGGTGAACTAGAATTCTTTGAAGCGACTATGCAAGTAAGTTATTCTATTAAGTGGGATTAAGCTTTGAATGAGGATATGAGCTCCTTAAAGAAGAATAACACCTTGGAATTAATTGAATTACCTACGGGAAGGAAAGCACAACTCAATAAGTGGGTCTATAGAATTAAAGAAGAATCAGGTAGTAGCGTGAGGTTCAAGGAAAATTGGTGGTTAAGTGTTACTCACAGAAAACGAGATTGATTATATTGAGACATTTTTTATACTTTTGTAAGGCTAACTATTATTATAACTTTGTTGAGTATTACTACAGCTAATGATTTGCATTGTGAGAAGATGGATGTGAAAAAGGCATTTTTATGTGTTGATTTAGAGGAGGATATACACATACAATAACTAGAGGGCTACATGGTTTTGGGGAAGGAAAATTTAGTGTACAAGCTGAATAAGAGCGTATAGGTTGAAACAAGCTTTATGAGCGTGGTACAAAAAGTTTGATGCTATTATGTGCAACAAAGAGTTTAAAAGACGTGACATGGATCACTATTGTTACTTTAAAAAGTTTAATGATAATTATAATATTTTATTTTTATATATAGATGATATGTTGATTGTGGATTCTAACATAAAGTAGATTGACAATTTAAATAGAAAGTTGTTTAAAAGATTTGAGATGAAGGATTTAGATGCGACAAAGTAGAAACTTTGTATGAGAATTTTTAGAGATAGTTTAACTAAAAAGTTGAAGTTGTCTCAAGAGCAGTATTGAAAATGCTAAGCCCAAGAACACTCTGTTGATAAGTCAGCTCAAATTGTCCAAAAAGCAGTTGCTTAAAACTATAAAGGAACAATATACGCTATGGTTTGTATTAGACTAGACATAACATATGTAGTGGGAGCTATAAGCATGTTTATGTCAAATATAGGAAAAGCGTATTTGGAAGTTGTAAAATAACTATCGAAGCTCTTAAATGGTACTTTGGCTATAGCAATTTACTTTGACAATGGTAAAGTGAAACTAGAAGGGTTCGTTGATGTTGATCTTAGCACAGATTTTGACACTTGTAAGAGTACTTCAGGGTATATCTTCACTATAGATGGTTCAACAATGAGTTAGATATATAAACTCCAGAAGCGTGTTTCTATGTCAACTATAAAGGTAGAGTATGTGGCTATGTCTAAAGATGGCCATGAGATGGTTTGGTTGAAAAATCTTTTAGAAGAGATAAGCAAGAAGCAACACTACTACATGTTCTACAGTGAAAGCTAGAGTGCTTTACAAATTATGAAGAATTCAGTGTTCCATTCTAGGACTAAACACATGCAGTGTAGGTATCACTTCACTCACAATTTGGTTAAAGAGGGAGTGTTATGTTAGGAGAAGATTCTAGGTTTGAAGAATCTAACAGATATGCTCACTAAGTGTGTTAAAGCTGGAAAATTAAGGTTATGCAAGACCTCAATTGACCTTTGTGATTGATGATGAAGGTGTTGTCATGTTAGGTGCTCAAAAGTTGTTTGAGGTGCATGGGTAAGATGTTGGTTTCTTAGTTTGAGCATCAGTCTCTAGTAGGAGATTATTGGGATGTGGAGCTTGATGGAAATATTTAGTTTTCTTGTACTGCTAGGAGCTATATTTTATTTCTACTAAAAAATAATAGGAGATATAGAAAGCTAATTAGTATCCTAATATAGACAGGATTTTATTTCCATATTTTATTATATTATGAGTAGAATTTTGTTTCTATATTCTATTGTAGGTTCTCAATATATAAGCAGCACTGGTATTCTGTCATTTACTTCATGACAAAAGAGAATAAAATTCTTAATACTAATATGGAGATTAACACATTACTGAACCATTTAAAACATTATGTTATTTAATTTTCCTTCCTGCAAATTCATTATTGTTATGTGTTTATGTTTGTAGATTCTAACATTAAATTTCTTTTTAGATATGTAACTGTCATCTTCTTTTTCTTTTTCTTTTATGTAATACTTGTTTTACAAAGACTTGTGCTCATGAATTTCTTTTTACAAAAGAATGATATATATGTAAGATTTTGCTATAAGGTTTGAAAGAATATATCCTTAAATATAATAAATTATGTTAATTGTAGTATAATTTTTATTATTGAAAATATGACTTCTTTAGTAGGAAGTGCGTTAAAGACTTTCAATTTTAAAAACTTGGGTACCTTTATAAAAATTTTAACATTGCATTAATTGAAATTTATATTCTTTCTAGTGTTTTTGAGTTTAAATTTTAATATAAAATTAATTAATTATTAGTATTGAGGTTTGTAAATTTTTGGTAAATTGAGAGTTTTTAATAATAAAAAGCAAACTTATTTATTAAAAAATAATTCTAAATATATGTATGGTAAATAAAGTTTAAACATTTTTTAGTTTTGAAAAATATTAAAATCTTATTGCAGTATATATAGAATCAGTAAAGCTTTTTTATATTTGACATTCCTATAATCAAAAGAAAAAGGAAGTTTTATTAGTATTTAAACACTGAGGATTCATGTTTCATTTATATTAAATGTAATTAATGTAAAAAATTATCATAATTTTGAAAATCAAGGTAACTATAAGGTCTCGATTCGTTTAATATTTATTTTATTACATTTTTTAACGTAATTTGTTTTTAGCTATTATCTTTCAATTATTTTTAGAATTTAAAGTTTAGATAAATTGTATGGTGTTTATAAAATGATTCGTGTTTGAAGTTTAGCTCTTGATAGGGTTACGAGGGGTTGTTTATGATATAGTGAAACTTGTTAGTCTAATATATAGTCAACTTTGAGCATTATTTGGTGTATTAACATTACTTTTGATAAAAATATCAAAAGGTTATTCAAAAAGTTGTAAAAATTTAAAAGAAATATCTATACTTGATAAGAGACGTTGGAAACAAATAATGTCAAATAAGAGAACTTTGTCGTAAATTTATAAAAATTAGGAAATATCTACATTTAATAAAGACATTGGGAGTTGTTTATGAACCTAAATAAGAGACTTTTATAGAAGAAGTTTATGTATTCATTTCATTGTTATCATTAAATATTTTGATAATAAATTTTGATAAAAATGTCATATTAGGGTGATTTGAGGTATTATAGAAATTTAAGAGGATTTTTTATCACTTTTAAGCGAATACATATAATTGTCAGCTAGCTAAACTCTTATAATGACGTAAATTTTTATAACCACAAATTTCAATTTTAAAAACATGAAATGTGGAAATTCGTAATGTTTTTAGGTGATAGGAGACAAAAAAAATAACAAGGAGTGAAAGAACACTAAAGGAAACATATTACAAGAGGAAATGCAATATTTATAGTAGATTATTAACTATAGCAACTTTTATAAGTGTTTAGATAATTCTTTGATTCATGAAGAGAATCTAAGGTATGTTTTATACGTGTATCATGTAGTATGTATCAATTAGGCTTTTTAATACTTTATTGGTATTGTGTTTTTGATTGTTAATATACATAAGTTGTAACTATTTTTTATGATTGAATTCATTGAAATTAGGATATAAAATCTGACGTACGGATTTATAGTGGATATTTGGATTCTTATCATATTGATAGGTTTGTGAAATTTAAGCATATATATTGAATGTAAAATTGTATGATTATTGATATTAGTCATAGATATGCATGTGACATGTGATGTAGGTATATAAGAAATACTATTGATATATTCTAATTTGTATGTGATTTCATGTTATTATATGATGTGAGTCCTATGAGGGGCATGTTATGGTTTACATAATTATGTGATTATGTGTAGTTAATGGTTGGTCAAGGCCTATTAGCAAGTCATGAAATAGGGAGTTTGTCATTCCTTTACTCAGGATGTATTATTTAGGAAAAATTTTGAGCATGTATAAGTTTATTGCCTAGGGTAGATGAGCTCAGACTAGAATGATATTTGTACCATTTTATTGTCCAAAGCATATTATCTAGGCCAAGCTTATATTTGTACAAGTCTATTAGCCTGAACAAATTAATTGGTACCCACCTAAAGAGAATTGTATGTGATAATTGACACTATTATGTGTTACATTTAATATAATTATTCTAAATTGTATACATGACATGTCCTTTTTTTAGTATTGTATTATATTGGATATTGTGAATTTCGTACTCATTAGTGAACATTTGGTAACTGAAGATATTTACACAAAAATATGAAATTCAAACTTATGTTACAAGCCAAAGCTCAGAAAAGATCACTATAGAAATCTTGCATCTAGAAGCCTATTTACTTTGGAATTTAGAAAAAAAAACCCTCCTTTTTTTAAGAAAGTATAAAAAGAAACAATAGAAAATAAATTCAAACTTAACGAAACTAAGAAGTCGTCCTCATTCTTTAAATAAATTAGCTCAAATTAAATAAATTATATAAAATTATAAATTAAGAGAACAAAAGGGGATAATAAAAATAGATAATTAATCTGTGTATCAGAAAAGATGAAATCTTGTAAAAATGTAATTGATTCTTTCGTTTCCTTACATTACATGTCATCCCAGGAACAAAAAATAGTAAGATTGATTCTCATAATAATAAAATAAAATATAAAATATGTCAAAAACTTTTTAATCCCAAATAAATGTTCGATAGCATGTTCATCGATTAATTCAAATTAATTCAATAAAAAAATAGTATAAGCCAACTTAGCCTTAGTATGATAATGAGCTTGAGTAATTAAACTAACCATTAAATGGAGGTCTATCACAAGCCTAATGACTTAAGTCGTGATAGTAAATTGAAATTGGGTTAATTACAAAAAAATGCTAAACTTTGGTCAATTTTACAATTATAGCCTGAACTTTAAAAGTGGCAATAAATGCTCAAGCTTTTAATATTTTTTCAATTCTAGCCTAACATTAGTTTCTCCGTTACGTGTGCTAGCGTGACTTGCCACATATCCACAAACTCTTATTATTAATACATATTAGCAGTAATTAATAGAACAAATGTTGATTAATGAAACGACATCATTTAGTCAAATAAGTAAACGACATCATTTTATTAAAATGACCTAAATCTATTTTGTGACACCCGACTATGATGTTTCACCCCCTTCGTTCAGTTTGCTCTCCCTTCATTCTCTGTTTGTTCTCCCTTCGTTCAGTTTGCTCACCCCCTCAAAACAAATCTCCTCATCAAAGTCTAATCACTACTTGCCTTCAATGATTAATCTTCTTCTTCAAGGTTTTTAATATCATTCAAACTACCTATCTTTCTTTATTATCTATATCTCATTTTTTGTTAAGATGCTATTATATGAACTTTTGATCATATATACTATATCTTGTGTAAAGCTTCCTTAAATCTTCAAGATAACATATATGGAAATAGAGGCGGTGACGATGTCCTGATGGGCCGTACATGATTAGCAAAATCGGTTGTTTTGAAACAATCATCAATTGTGAAAACTATATCAGTTCATTGTAGTGTTTAAAAAATCGGACAGAACCGGTCGGTCGGACTGGAGAATCGGTGAACCGGAGCATGAAACGATCCGGTTTAGCCCGTATGTTTTGTGAGTGATTGACCCGTTCATTTTGCGGTCAGACCGGTAAAAACCGTTGAACTGGTGAAAGAAAGAACCGTCCGGTCTATTTAAAATGCCTTGATTTTGATGATTTCAACTTGAATGAATATTACGATTAGTGTTCTTTTTTAAATCTTTTTGATGAAATATGACTAGAGAGCTTTGTTATCTTATTTTGTGTTGTGTTTAGCGAACTTTTTTAAAAATTGTATATTTTGAAGTTTAAAGGTTTAAGTTTATAATTAGATAAATAAATAATTAAATAATATGTTTAAAAATTATCTTATATATATAATGTATAAAATAAAAATTTATATATTTATTAATCACCGGTTTAATCACGGTTAAATTCCGGTTGAATCATTAACCATTGAATCAGTTGCTTCTCCGGTTCAATCACCGCTCCGGTTTTTAAAACATTGGTATTTTCCATTAATTATAGAGAATCATACATACATTTAAAATTCTATTAGTAATCCTAAGTACAAACTAGTATTATTATATTCTTTTTTTCTCTTTATCTTTGTGCAATTATTTCTATGTGCCTCAAGCCTCTAATTAAGACCATGAGGAGAAATAATAATAGTGAAATCGTACAATTAAAGAACATGGTATGCTTGTATTATTCACCATAGTTAAGCTAAGTAAAAGAAGAAAGGTCTAGTGAGAGATGTTTTTTATATTTAGTTAATATAGGATACTTTAGAAAGAGAGTCCTCAGAAACAACTCCTAGGCTGAATGGTACCAGATGCACTTCCATCAGCATTCTTACAGGATGAATCAGCAGGTTGATTCTTGTAAGTGAGCATTACATCTTGCAATCTAAGGCCAGTGCATGGATACTTGGTACTACACTCAAACTTCACAGCAACCTCTGTTGCTGATGTTCCATGGATGTCTTGGTATGTCACGTCACTTATTTTAATTCCAGAAGCCTGCTCAATAAACACACAAGTATCTGTAACATCACTTAAGTAACTAAAATTAATGACACTTAATATGGTTTTTAATTGAGCAGTATTTAAGAATGCCTACCTGACCAGGGCAATTTTTGTTGTTGGGGCAGTAGTTTTGGTCTATGATAATGGGATTTTGAACATTGTTCATGAGAATATGTTGAAAAACTATGTGCCTGGCAAAACCACTACTTGGTCTCCCCCAAGACTTGATTCTTGCCCCGTTCTGAGTACCAGTAAATGTAACCGTTTTAACTGTCACATTTTGTAAACCAGCCTCCTTAAGTTGCTTCCCCAAACTCCCAATGCTGCATCAACCACACACCCTTAATTAGCCCCATATTTGTATAATATATACATTAAAAAAAAAGCATTTGGTTTTTATTTTCTTATTTACCTGATGCCATGTCCAGGTCCACATGCAACATTTTCAATCCAAAGGTTTGTGGTACCGGGACCTATTGAGACACAATCATCGCCGGTTCCAATTTTGGAGTTCACGATTGTGACGCCGGTCGACATTTGAACGTGAATCCCGTCTGTGTTTGGGCTATTGCCAGAGGCAGATACCTTCACGCCTTGAATTTTAACTTGGTGGCAATTATTGATTACTATGTGGAACAACTGGCTATTTACAGATGCTAATCTACTTATAAAAATGTTGTTTGAATTGTAGAATTCTAGAGTCTGCACTTGAGAAAGAAACAGTTTCAGTTGTGTGTGCAATTGAATTTCTCCATAGAAGTATATAGTGAGCATATATATATATATATATAACAAATTTTATGCATTTTCACATACCGTGGCGCCAAAGGGACAATTCTTGCCAGAAGCCTTACATGCCCATAAACCAGCTCCTTGTCCGTCGAGTACTCCACCAGAGAGAGTAACACCATTAACCTGCTCAAACATAACCCAGTTCCCAATAGTTCCTATAACCTGATAGTTTGATGGAGCCACAAGAGTGCCATCTATACGAATAACGACAGCATTGTTCCTGCATGGACCCTGAAACCTCACATTCCGCAGCAAGAACTTGCCAGCCGGCACATAAATGTTCGCTGGACTACGAGAGCTGCAAGCTTGGTTCCAAGCTTCAAGAAATGCCTTGGTTGAGTCTGTTGTACCATCAGGTTTAGCCCCATAACTCAGCACATTATACTGAGATGCAGTTGCTAATGAAATAAAACAAAATATGTTGATAAGTGTAAGGACTGAACAAGAGTTCTTCGAGCTTTCCATATCGATCGTGCTGTGTTAGTGCAAGTAAAAGAGAGATAGCAGAACAAGATAATAAGAGGGCTCAAGAGAGGTTGGAAACTGGAAGAATGTGTTGCTGCAAGTTTAGAGCCTCCTAAGGGGTATTTATATCCTCCAAGCTAGTGGAATTACTGTTTATAGTTGGATATCAACCATGAAAGGCAAAGCTGCGCCGAAATGTAACGTGTTACTTGAGTTTTAGAGGTTTCAATTTTTTCTTTTATTAGAAATTGTCCATTTTTTTGCAATTTGGATATACACGTCCATGTCTTACATTTACTGTTTGTGCTATGCTATCTTTTTCTTTCTCGACATCATTACTGTTCAATCTCTAAGTAATCTCCAAATGGCTCCGACATTTACGTCTTTTCTTTAACATTTCACACTGCTTTATTCTAACCACATTCTTAGATAGGCCTACATGCACGCACGTAGTTTGCTTGAATTCTTAGGCATGAACGAAGTTAGTTAACAACTCATTAAGAAACTCCAGGAAAAAAAAGAGCAATTCAACTTTAACGGGACACGGCAATCATGCATGATACAGAAAGTCGCCAGCTTCCCCCCACAACCTGTAGGAAATTTCCTTCTCCTGTTCAGATATGGCAATCTTTGTTTGCTTAAGCAACAAGATCAATGCTTTTGCTTCCTAAAACCCTTTTTTACATATGTTTTGTATATTTGTCTGTTAAAGATCCATTATTTTTAATTATATCTTCCGTCATCTCAACTACATTCTGTAACTTAAATGAATCAACCTTCGTTATATGCCACAAGATATAGGTATATTTTCTTTATATCTATCTTTCGAAGTTGAACATATAATATGCATGAAAATATTACGTGGTTCAAGGGCTTGAAGAATGGGCATCTATAGAGCTTCATTTGGCGTAGGTGGCACGTATCTTTTTTAACCCGGTGGGTTGGCGTAGGTGGCACATACTTTCGTTGCTTAACCAAGTGGTTCCGAGTTCGATCCCTACCTTTGAGAATGCAGCAAACTCTTGGACCAGCTGCAGCCCCCATAAAGGATGTATCAGTACAACGAAGGGGGATTAGTCACCGGCTTCGGCCCTATGGACACCTCTTTAGAGACCAAAAAAAAAGAGCTTCATTTTCTTTGTCCAATTTATGCAGACATGAAAGAAAAAGTTCTTACGTCGAAGCAGCCGAGAGAAATAAAAGACACTTCATTGCAACTATTTGTCTTATCCAATGGTGCATGGAGGGGGAGATTTTAAGTCGGATCAAGCACCTTAGGCTGAGTTCAGATCCTCTGTCTAATATTATGGTGTTCTATTGTATGGTGTTCTATTGTATCCAATGAATCACAACCATTTATTTATGTAAATTTTGCGTAGACTTAGTGTTTTATTGTATGGTGTTCTATTGTATCCAATGAATCTTAACCATTTATTTATGTGAATTTTACGTAGACTTCAAGTAGGCTACGCAAAATAAATAGCTAAAATTTCATGGGACAGAATAAGGCAAAATAATATTTGACAGAAGATTGTCTATCGTAGGCTTCTTGTTGGTATCCTCTGTCCTATGTGCGTGTACGCATCCTAAGACACGAAAGCATGGGCTTAACTCGCTTTAAAACATTTTAGGCCAACAACGAATATGTGGAAGACAAGTAACGTATGTACAGTGACATCGGCCATTGACGTCAAGCGTAACATTGACTCTGATATAGGGATGGCAATGGGGCAGGTACGGGGCGGGTATGCCATCCCCCGTACCCGCCCCATGAAATCACCCCCACTCCCATACCCGCCCCCATATTCGTCGGGGATTTTTTTGACACCCCCAGTACCCGTTTACCTATTTACCAACTCTTGAGCTAGTTCAATGGCAGCATCTCTCTAACAATCCCTCTTTCCAGTACTGCTGCCACAGAACACACAAACCCTCTTGAATTTTGATCTCACCACCTTACTCTCCATATCCATTTTCCTGTGGAACTTGCTCTCTTCCCAAATGACTATAAATGGCAGTCAATCTTAAATCGACAGTTCAACACAAAGGCTACAAAATAAAGCTTGCATCTTCATCTGAAACAAAACAAGGGACATAAACCTCGGAAGAAAAACCATTGTGTATAGTCCGTGTGGTATTGAACAAGCCCAAGCAATGTAATGTATCTAGAACAAACCCCAAGTGACTATAACGGGCAATCAACCTTAATTAACCAGTTCAACAGAAAGACTACAAATAAAGCTTGCGTAGTCACGCTGGGACAAAACAGGGGACATAAACCTCGGAAGAAAATCCGTTCTGTAAAGTTCGTGTCTTGTTCATCAAGCCTTGAAAAATTACAGTGACGCCATCAGCTGTCTCGATAGTGAAAACATCGAATCTTTTAGTGATGGGTGCGGAGTGGAACATACGCAAGGCTTGTTGCCTGAACAAAAACACAAAAACTATAGAGAAAATAAACAAAAATCACAAAAAAGAAACTGTTTCGGTGCAAAGCAAGTAAATAGAAAAAGAGCTGGGAGAAGAGGATGGCTGACGGTGCGTCGGCGATGGCGGCGATGGGAGAAGAGGATGGCTGCTAACGGTGCGTCTGCTCTGATGGGAGAAGAGGAAGAACCGAAGAAGAAGAAGAGGTATAAATCAGACGACGTTAGAGAGAGAAAAACAAATGTAGTTATCATCTGAAGAAGAAGAAGAAGAAAATATAATAAAGTGATTAAAAGAAAAGCGAGAGGTGATTTTGATTTCTATTTAGCGTTTGTGTTCACGTTCGCTTCGCACACCTGCTTAACCCTAAATTCACTACTCTTCTATATATATATAATCGTAAACGGGTAAACGGATAAACGGATATGGGAGTGGTATCCCCATACTCGCCCCGATATCCGACGGGTATTTTTATTCACCCCCATACCCGCCCCACGGGTAAAAAGTTACTCTCCATATCCGCCCCGTTCGGGTATGGGTATCGGGTACCCATCGAGTTCGGGTACAATTGACATCCCTAATAAATTGTACTAATCTAGACAGATTTTGGCAAATTTTGAAGTTGAATATGCAAATAAGGAAATTCAGGCTTTTACATGAAAGTCACTATCGTGCAAGTGAAAGTCATTATCATGCAAATGCATGATAGCGACTTTGAAGATTTTAGGTGGAGTAGTTAATTAAATCTTAATCCAAAAGCAAAAGACACAAGTTAAGAGAACCGTTGGATGAAGTGGACGAATGAGATGACATCTCCTGTTGCTTTTCTTCTGCTCATTAATAACTCTTCTATTAAATGTTATTGTTGATATTTAATACATATCGCTTTTTACTTTTTTACCGCTTTTCTTTCTTTTATTCTAAATTAACTTGTCCAATTTATCTTCACTCAAATTATATTCTTTTATTATTATAAAATTTAAAATTTAAATATTAATAATCTTATCACAAAATTTTAAATTACACAATATTTATTTATCTTAATCTTATTTTGTTTGAGGTTTTATATTTAGTTTGTATATTTTTTACATTTATAAGACACATTACGCTACACATTTCCTTAATTCTTAAATTTTCCATCCCAAATTTTTACTTACTAATTTTACTTATTTATTTATTATATTCTTACTTATATATTTTTAATATAACATATTTACACCTTCCTAATAAACTATCCATTATAAATGTATAATATTTATTATTTAATTACTAATTTTAAAATTTTCCATATTTATTTATACATTAAAATTATATGATAATATAATGAATTAGAAATTTAAAATATTTATAATTTAATAACAAAATCTAAAATTTTACTTATAATTTAGTTACAAATTTTTAAATTTCTCATATTAATTTATACATGAAAATTATATATATGACGAATTAAACTAACAGGGCAGTAATAATCTGCTAGTTAGCAAAAAAGATCAAGCTTGGTCTGACCCGTTCCCAAGCCTAGAGATATTTACAAACGTAATGTCGATAGAAATTTCATGCACTAAACAAGAAAAGTCATTTCACATCTTATCTTTATATCTTAAATCATAGCTCCTCCCACTCTAGAGATATTTACAAACGTAACGTCCAAAGAAATTTCATGCACCAAACAAGAAAAGTCATTTCACATCTTATCTTTGGGTGCCGCTATTAGCACTCCCCCAATACTCCCACTTGAGTGCTTTAAATGCAAATAGACAAAATTGTCCTTAACATATTTCAGGCTTTTCTTATTTTTTTTATTCTTAACAAAATTAATAATAATCATGAAGCATTGGACATTATTTAATATAATTAAATATTAAATAAATTATTAATAATAAGAATAATAGTAAGTGAAAATTGTTAACAATTAAATTAATAAGAATAATTTAATAACCATAATAATTTATAATAATTATATAATGGTGAATAATTTATATAATTATTATCAATAGTAAATTTACTAATTAATTTTATTTCTATTATTATAATTACTG
>JANKOE010000206.1:21013681-21027190 GCA_026284465.1 Erythroxylum citrifolium | reverse complement strand
TTGTATATGTTTGATGGGTAATAATTCATATATTGTTATAGAGATGATGTTGAGCTAGAAAGATCAATGAAAATGTGAATGGAAATAGTGCAGAAATTTTTTTTGTAGAAATGAAAGGTGTATGCTTTGTTTTGGTGATATACGTATATGTGTTTCCACTATTGATATACATAAGTTTCTTGGGTGTTTTTGAGATAAATTCAATTGAGTTTGGAGTTAAGGAAAACATAGAGTAATGTGAGATTGTGTTATAAGAAGGGTTGGATGAGAGAAAGATGTGTTATGTGTGAGATGTTGGATGTTGAAAAATATGGAAAAATGTAGCAATAATGCTTCTGTGAAAGTTTGTCGTGGCCAGCTCCTTAGGTTGCCGCGTCCAACTTGAAAGATTTTCTCTCTGGAAAAGTTCGCCGCAGCCAACTGTCCCTGCATAACTTAAACATGCTTTGGTATTTTGACCATATCTTGCTCTGTAGTTATCTAAATGGAATAATTTTTTATTTGGAATGAACTAGAAACATAGGGCTATAAATGTTATGAAGAAATCTAGTTTTAATTTAGTCTCTAAGAATTTCAATTTCTGGATGGAAGTTGAGTACAGGGCACTATTCCAGTATAAGAATAGTCCAAAACTATTTGGGGTATAACTTTCAGATTACTGAACTAAATTGAATGATCTTGGTGTCATTAGAAACTTAAGAGATAGAAGAACAATTTTCTAGAAGAAAGTATTGCCAAATTACTTCATTTACATTGTCTAAATGATCAATAACAATATACTCGAAAGTCAGTTTTTGGAAAAATCTAAAATGATTCATTGGGTTATGAAAGTAGATTCAAAGTGTTTATTTGAGGTATAAACCCTACATACAAATGATAATTAAGTGAGTTTTGCTATTGGATTGATTTTGTGGCAAGCATAATGGAAAAATACCCGGGATTGTTATGAACATGCATTGTGCATATTTCATATACATACATGTGCATTAACAAACACTTATAATTGTGCAAAAGTGTGATATGTGTATATTGCTTGATATAGAGGAACAATTGGAACATCAACATCCAGACGTTGCCGAACCTTTGAGGCAATAGCTTCGGGAGCAATCTGTAAGTAACCTAGAAGGTTTTGCTCAATTAATTGTTTGTTCTAGATGATGATATGAATATGATTTTGATTGTGTTGATTCCGGACAATGAAGGTCTGATGATTTTGATGTTTGAATGAGATATTGAAGTACAACTTGTATGTGAATATGACGAACTAAATATTCTTAATATAACTGATTAATTATGAGAGGTGCATTCCATACATGAACGCATGATCAGATAATGAGAGTTGTGACCTGAGTAGCCACTGAAAACGACTTGAGTAGTCCCTAATGGATAAGGGACGGTATGAATGAGCCCATTATCCACAATAGATACTGGAAGTTTAGGCACTCGGTCACAACAAAGTAATAGTTGAAAAAAAGTCACATGAGCATTTCATATTCATTGTTATACATCTGTTGACTGAATGAAATGTATGCTTATCTTACCTTTAAATGAGAATGTGATATATGATGATTATGAAAAATGCAAAGATGTGAATTACTTGTTATATTGTGATGTGTTGCATTAATTGAGTAAACCATCGATGATGGCTACCTGATTGAGTTAGCAAAATCAACGTTGATTTTTCAGGATCGAGAGACCATTTTAGCTACTGAGAGACGCTACAAGAAGTTTATTCTCCTACTTTTGGGAACAAGAAGAAATGGCTCAAAGTTCGGTCAGCTGGGATTGGAAAGATTAGATAGATTTTTGTGTAATTTACTCTTTCATGTAGCATATTTTGTATTAGGATATGATGATGTACATGTATGGATGTTTGAAAGATACATTGTATAAACGTTCGGTTTTATGAAATGAAATGAGGAAATTTTGGTTTTTAAATATTGTGACTTTCTTGATGATGTCTTATGAGAGAATAAAGATAGATGATGCCATACTAAATGAATGTTGTAATTGAACGTAGCGCACCATTATCATAGGTATTGTACTGGAATATCCTCGGGATGTCCCGGTATGTACCGTAGGGTATCGGGGCGCTACAACTAACGACCACCATCTCGAAGCCACACGCTAGTGACAACACCAGACGACGCCTTGCATGGCATTGTTTGGGTAGCCCATGGAAGCATCAATGGAGACCCAGACAGTGGAAAACAAACAACGCTATGTGGGAACAGCACGTTCTATAGAGGGTGGCGACGTGGGAAGGATGGACAAATGTGGGGATAAAGTAGATGGGGCGACAGTTTTTTGAGAAATGTGGAAGGATAGAGAGTTCTCCAGAGAACGTGTGAGACATGCGCCCACCGTTCTCTAAAAACACATATGTGAAGATGTAGTGGATGCGCTAGTCAACGTTCCTGTTAACTGTGAGCGAGTGAAGCACATGTGCTCTCACAATCCCGCATAGTAACGCCATAGAGGCTTCTGGCGCGTAACAGCCTCTCTTCCTTTATTTATTTGTTTTTTTTAAATTTTTAAAACCTTAATTTCAATATTAATTAATTTATGGAGATTAAATTAATTTATACTCCTAATGAAATTAAAAAGGTGTGTTTCCAATTTTTGAAAATTGTTTTCAAAGGGAATTTTATTAGAAAACTTTTTGAATTTAGTTTAATTTTTCATGAGTTGAATTATTAAATTAAATTAGTTATCAAATCAATAATTAGAATCAAGCAAAGGTTTTAAATAATTTATTTCATAACTAGATTATGTTTTAAATTATAAATATAATGAGATTATATTATTTTAATGAGACTGGAAAATTTTTAAATTTTAAATCCTTCAATTAAATATTAAGTACACGTTAGGAACGTAATAATTGCCTTCCATTATTTGAGAATAAAACCATAATTCTGTTTATTGCTTGGCTTGTTAAGTAAATTCAAGGCCACCTTAACCCAAATATGTTTTATCTTAAATTTATGTGTCCTACTTAACTAAATTTGTATGATTTGGATGAGCAAACTCATGATCGTATGAATTTAGAGGCAGGGATAGAAATAATATATATGATATATTTTGGTAAAGAATTGTCACCTAATAGTTCTAGGAGTCACATGAGATGTGATTGAGAAAGTAGTTTTCTACCTAATGTAAATTTTGTTGATTTGTTGAGCAAACTCAAGATTAATTATTTTTAATGTGATCCTAGCCCACTAGGAAATTATTTGATAATTTATCAATTTAATAGTGCAGGCTATTATTTTGAATAAAATATTGGGAGTAATCATATAATTTTAAAGTCTTGATTTTATTTGATTTAGAGCATCATGGATGCTAACAAGTTGATTGGACCTAAATTTTTAGATTAGTTTCGAAACCTGAGAATAGTTCTCAGGCAAGAGAAGAAGTTGTATATTCTTGGCACTCTTACTCTACCAGAACCTAGTTCAGATGCAATCGTCAAAGTTTGGGAAAGGTATCAACATTATATTGATGACGTTGAGTAAGCCACGTGTGTGATGTTTGCTAGCATGTCTTCAAAGCTTGAGAGGCAACATAAGAACATGAATACACCTATTGTGATTCTACATCTCAAGGAGTTTTTTGGTGCACAAAGTAGGGTGGAGAGATGTCAATTCTCTAAGGCGTTGTTTCAATACAAGATGACAGAAGGATTTTCAGTTAGCCTGCATATACTAAAGATGATTGAGTATATTAAAAAATTAGCCAAACTAGGTTTTGTCATGGACTATGAGTTAAGCGTTGATCTGATGCTGCAGTCTCTCAGTTCGAACTTTTCACAGTTCATCATGAACTTCCATGTAAACAAGAAGGACATGACATTGCCTGAACTACTAAACATGCTTAAGATTGTGGAAGGGTGCCTTAAGAAGGAACCCAGTTCCAGTTTTGTGCTTATTGTGGATTCTTATAAGAGTAAGAAAAAGGGCTCTAAAAAGAATAAGAACAAGAAATAGAAGGGATCTGCTAGTGTAGCAAAGCCCAAAGAAGGAGTCAAGAAGAAGAACAATGATAAGGGCACATGTTTTCACCGTAGAGTCAACAGATACTGGAAGAGGAACTGCCTATCTTATCTTGCTAGTATGAAAGATAAGAAGCTTAAGGAAGTTGTCTCTTCATCTATGATTATGATTAAGGTCAATCATTCTACTTCAGTTCCACATTTTTGGGTATTAGATATTAGTTGTGATTCTCGCATATGTAATAACATGCAGATGTTAACAAGGAGTAGATCATTGAGGAAAGGCGAAGTGGACCTTTGAGTTGACAATATGGAGCAAGAGTTGATGAATTAGCTGTAGGAACTTGTAGTTTAGCTTTGCCTTCTGGCCTTGTATTAGAGCTTAATAATTGTTATTATGTCCCAATTATTACAAGAAACATCATTTATATTTCTTATTTAGATTTAAATGGATTTTTCTTTATTACTAAGAATAATAGTTGTTCTTTTATAAAGATGTTATTTATTATAGATCAGGATTACTTACAAATGGTTTGTATGAGTTAGATCTTGAAAGGTCGATTCTTAATGTAAATAGAAAGAAAAGAAAGTTAAGTGACTAAAATAATCTTTTTTATGGCATTGTAGCTTAGGTCATATTAATGAAACTACAATCAGAAAGTTACATAAAAAAAAGGATATTTGGATCCTTTTGATTATGAATCATATGAAACTTGTGCATCTTGTTTATTGGGAAAGATGACCCAGTTACCCTTTAGTGGAAAAGGGAGAATATGCAAGTAAGTTACTAGAGCTAATACATTCAGATGTATGTGGGCCTATGTCTGCTAATGCTCGAGGTGAATTCTCATATTTCTTTACGTTCACAGGTAATAGTTCTAGATATGGTTATGCGTACTTAATAAAATAAAAGTTTGAATCTTTTGAAAAGTTCATGAAATTTAGACTTAAGGTTAAGAAATAAACTGGTAAAAGTATTCAAACACTTAGATAGATCAAGGTGGTGAATACTTAGACCATGAGTTTCTTGGTTACTTAAAAGAGAATGGGGTTCTCTCACAATGGACTCCTCCTGTAACTCCACATCATAATGGAGTTTCTAAGAGGAGAAATTGTACACTGTTAGATATGGTACGTTCCATAATGAGTCATACAGTCCTTCCTATCTCCTCTTGGGGATACACCATTGAAACCGCTACATACCTTTTAAATAGAGTTCCATCCAAATCGGTTGACAAGATACCATATGAGATATAGACTAGTAAAAGACTTGGATTGTCACACTTAAAGATTTGGGGATGTGATGCTTATGTGAAGTATATTGTATCTGATAAGCTTCAAGCTAAATCAGATAAATGTAAATCTGTGTGGTATCCGAAAGAGAGTTTTAGATATCAATTTTACCATCCTCTTAAGCAAAAGGTGTTCATCTCAAGACACGCTACATTCTTAGGAAGAGAATTTATTCTCAAAGAAAGTAGTGGGAGTGATGTAGAATATAAAGAAGCTTAAGAGCCACAAATTCACATCGAAATGGAACAAGAACCTCAAGTTGATACATATGATGTACAACTGAGGGTTCAAGAGACACATAGTCAGTGACATACTAGTAGGATATGTCATCCTCTCACTAAATTAGATCTACATATTAAGAAAGGGAAGGATAATGTATCGCTCATACATGATGAGCCAACTACATTTAAAGAAGCAATGTCTGACATTGATTCTTTAAAATGACAGAAATCCATAAGATATAAAATGGAATCCATGTACACTAACCAAGTATAGACTTTGATGGATGAGCTGATGATATTGTACTTAATGGATGCAAGTGAGGTTTTACGAGAAAAACTAATATGGATGGTAATGTACATATGTACAAAGTGAGGTTAGTGGCTAAAGGTTACAAACAAAAACAAGAAGTTGATTTTGATGAAACCTTTTCACCAGTAGCTATGCTAAAATCCATAAGAATCTTTTTGGCTATAACAACATATCATGATTATAAAATCTGGCAGATGGATTTTAAAATGGCATTTCTCAATGGGAATTTGTAAGAGGATGTGTATATGACACAACCTGAAGGTTGTGATACAAGAAATTTCCTAATCAAGTATGCAAGTTACAAAAGTCGATTTATAGACTTAAGCAAGCGTCACATATTTGGAACGTCCATTTTGATGAGACAATCAAAGAGTTTGATTTTGTCAAAAATGTAGATGAACCATGTGTCTATAAAAAGGTTAGTGGGAGTGCAATTTTTTTCTTAGTTCTATATCTAGATGATAAATTGCTAATTGGAAATGACATACCTATATTTCAGTTTGTAAAGATTTGTTATCTAAGAACTTTTCCATGAAGGATATGGGAGAAGAAGCATATATTATGGGAATAAAGATCTATAGAGATAGATCAAAAAGGTTGCTTGGGTTATCCCAATCCACGTACATAGGCAAAATGTTAAAGAGGTTTAACATAGAGAATTCTAAGAGGAGATTCTTACTCATGTCATATAAGATTTCTCTCTTATGAAGTATATGTCCGAAGACACAAGATGAGAGAGATAAAATGGATTGCATTCCATATGCTTCGGTAATTAGATCAATCACGTATGCGATGTTATGTACTAGACCAAATGTTTATTATGCTTTGAGCATAATAAGTAGGTTTCAAGTCAATCTTGGTGAAGGTCACTCGAAGGCTATGAAAAACATCTTAAAGTACTTGAGAAGAACTAAAGATGTTTTCTTGGTCCATGGAGGAGCTGAACTGAGAGTTCAAGGATATTTAGATGCTAGTTTCTAGCCAGATCTCAATGATAGTAGATCACATCTTCACTATAAATGGTGGTATGGTAATTTGGAAAAGTTTCAAATAACCAATCATTACGAATTTAACTACCGAGGCAGAGTACATTTTGATGTCAGAGGTGGAAAAGGAAGCGGTTTAGATCAAAAAGTTTATCACTGAACTTGGAGTGGTTCCTAGCATTGTTGAGCCTATAGTATTGTACTGTGACAATAATGATGCTATTGTGCAAGCAAAGGAATCAAGGTCTCATCAACGGTCTAACATATGTACTCAAGAAGTTTAACTTAATTAGGGAGATAATGGAGAAAGATATAGCGTTAGAGCGAGTTCCTACTGAAGAGAATCTTGCAGATCCTCTTACTAAGTCACTGTCTCAGAAAAGACATGATACACATATGGATGGCTATGACATTAAGTACATAGGTGACTAACTTTAGTACAAGTGGGAGATTGTTAGTTTATGCCCATGCAGCTAATCAATTGGATGCAATTTAATGCATGACATTATTATTTAATTAATGAAAAGGCATTCTTTTATCTTTGTGTATTAAATTAATTACATTTGAAGTTTTAATACTAAAGGTAAATTTCCTAGAATAATTACTGTGTAAAAGAAATTATGATGAGATCATAATTGTGAGATTCAATTTACATTTACTTATTGTTCCTAAATGTTCCTAGTTATAGTTTCATCAAGACGAGATATTGTTGAAAAGGTAAAACTATCACACATTTTGTTTCTTTCTTATAAAAAAAGTAATTGATCTCATAAATTAAAGTATGGAAATACTTAAACTAATGTGTGGGTGATTATTAGAGAATAAGTCATTGAACTGACCCGACTATGAGAATCCCAAATGGAATATTACTTATGTGTCTATAGATTTTCTCATAACGATGATTGTATAATTGACCCTTAAACTTGAGATTACTAAGATATCTTGTGTGGGGATTACTGTGTTTTGATGTTACTTAGGAATTATCCTAGGATAATTCATTCGGTAATACTTGGATGCAATATGAACTATATGGAGATAGTTGTGTAAGTAAATAAAGGATGTGTCACTCTAAAGTAATTAGAGAGAATGTTCTATTGTTCTTGATTAGTAGTGATTTATGAAATTCTTTGACTAGAGTGATATTAAAAAGGCATTTTCAAATATCAATTATAAATCAATTACTAATTTGCAAGAATGAACATGATTGGATGAAAATATTAGCCACTATATCCATACGGTTGGAACATTGGATGTTGAAAGGATTAAATTATATATCGTAACCATGCATGGACATGTTAAGTCAAACCACACTTTGGCATTCTTGATATTTGGGTGGTTATGACATGTTATTAGACATTAGTCTTGATCTATGATTATAAATTGTTTAATTGAAGAATTAAAGAAAAATTAAAATAAGTTTAAATTTATCTAATTCTAATTATGAATTATGATTAAAATTAATAATTATTATCAATATAATAGAAACCTAATGGGTCACACAATAAAGAGGAACTTGTGAAAATAAATCAATTTTAATTAAGTTAGACTTAATTAAAAAGTTTGAGAAATTTTAGGGATTAAATATAAGATATTTTATTTTATTAAAATTAAGTTAATTGTAATTAGAGTATGAATTTAATTATAATTAAGGCAATTTAATTTTAATAAAATTACAAAACCACCCTAATGATTTTCTATTAATAGGAAGAAAAATAAAGGAACTAGCACTCTTACATTCTTCCTCTCAAAGTTATTGAGAAGTTGTTATATGAATACCATCAAAAGTTGGACAAGTGAATAGCTTGTGGTTAACAATTCGGAAAAAGTTTCCACGGATTTTTAACATGAACGCAAACTAGGTATAGTTTCTTATTTATATTCGTATTTTATTCAAGTTTATTTAATTATCGATATCTGCTTGAAATCCATAAAAATTTTATTTTCTATAGCGCCCATGATTCGATCACAGTTGAATTCCAATATGCAAAATCATTATTAGAAGTCCAATATTCAAAAGCAAAAGAAAGAAAAATGGTAAATAAGTATGCAAAACCTCAAAAGGTACTAGGAAGGCATCAATATTTTATATTTTGAGAGTATCAAACAACGCCATATATAAGATTGTTTCGATTTTCCAACATTCGCATAAGCATTTTTTTTAATTTATTCACAAAGATTATAATTTTTTTAGTTTTTTTAGAGAGTGAACCTTGAAACACCTAATAAAGTTATTCTTTTATGACTGAAAGATCACAGGTTTGAGTCATAAAAACAATCTCTTTGTAAAATTCAAAAGGAAAGCTACATACAATTAATGACCTTCGTCCGATCCTCACAAAGCGGAGAGCCTTGTGCATTTAGACAACCTTTTTACAAAGATTATAATTTTCAATCAAATGTTGCTCTGCTTCAAATGTAGCATAATTTTTGTTCTTTATAAGTGTTCAATTATTATGCAGTTCTAATGAAAAGTTTCAGTACATATAATGAGACAATGAAATATAAACTTAGTTAGATTTTATAGTCTTTATAACAAAAATCATTTATTCAATGAGAAATTTATGAAGTGCCCTTACCCAAGACTCAAAGGATCATAAGAATAATTTTATTTATTTTGTAGCATTTTAATATTGAGATAGAAGATTCAGTATTTTTTAATAAAATGATAAGTAAAAAGGAGTTTGAGGTCGTACTATAAATAAGGAAGTTGCAAAATTAAGAAGGTAAAAATTTACAATAAAAGAGTTGTTCGATAAAATCGCTAGGCTTTATTATTATTATTATTATTGCTTTGGTTGAATTGTCCATGAGAATAATGTTTAAGTTTTAAGAGTGCAAAAATAGAGTGACATTGGAGGAGTTAAAGAATCATATGTGAGTTGTTTATTGAGGTAATAAACTAAAGTTACTTTGGTAAATTTCAAAGTATGGTATTCTTGTTAGTAAATAATTTTAATGTTAGTTCATTTTTGAGGAAAAGTTTTACGGATACAATTTTAAGGGAAATTATAATCTTGTAATGAAATATATATATATATGAAATTTTGGAAAGTGCTTTAAACTTCAAAATAAATATAATGTCGTGGTATTAAGGTAAATAATTAAAACCAAACTTAAGAAAAGAAGAATGTAACAATAAAAGAGATCGTGGATGTTTTAGAAGAAAAGTTAAAGAAAAATTTTACAATTGTTTTGTTTTTACTTCCCACTATTCACCATAAACCACCAAATAAAATACTTAATTATTTTTCATGTTTGATAATAAGTTTCAAAAGATATTGAATTGATTTTCTAAACTGGAAAGACAAAAGGTATAAGATTTAAAAAGTTCAATCATTATTAGACCATTATAAGCTGACTAAAAATTAAATAAAATTAAAGAATTTGAAATAGTATTAAAAGAAACTGTTCTTATTTATTGAAGAATTTAAAATTTAAGTAAAAAAATTGTTAAATGATAAACAATTGATTTGTTTTAGTTTATAAGAATTTATTAATTTACTAAAATTGATTGATTAATTAATAAATTAATCAAAATTTAACAACAAAGATTATTAAATAGAAAGTTAAAAATTAAACCAAAAAGTTGGAAGGTTATGATAAAAGATTCTTTAACTGCAAAAAAATATTTTATTGAAGAGTTACAAATTTATAAGCATTAAAATATTTTAACGATTGGAAATTTTTCTTTTATTAATTATGATATTTACAAGGATTTATTTAATATTGTTAAAGAATTTTTAACCGCAAAACTTTTTACCAAAGAAGACATAAAAATTTTAACCGTTAGACTTTTAGCAATAGGATTGCATTTTGAAATACTCTTTCCTGTACTGTTACTCCCCTCGTTGACGTTGAGTTGAGATTCATAATTCATGAATATATAGTTACTAATTTCCAAACACGTGGAAGTTAATATAAGGTACATGCACTAAGAATGGAATCAGGACCTCCTGTTCATTTTACCCTTTCTCATAAACTTCAGCTATTTATTTATGTAGATTTTGTATAAATTCTGCGTAAATAGATAACCGAGATTCATGGGACATAATAAAAATAGGATAAAATGGACAGAAGATCTTGTCCCTCAAAGTGAACTTTCCATTGAAGCACTGAGAAAGGTAAGCCCCTCATTTTTACCATAAAATTAGTTAGGCGATTGTCATGTCCATGTTCAGCTTATTATAAGAGACAAGAGTTATATACTTTGGTATAGGAGTAATATTCCAATTAAATAACCCATATATAAAACTTAAAAATAATTGAGATGCGAGCAATTGGGTTGAGTAAGAAGAATATGAGTTGCTGGTCAGCCTCCCGTTATTTAGGTCTCTCGAGACTAAGAAAATGCCCGTTAAAACGAGCAAACGGTATTGCCTAGCCCTAGGTGGATCTAACGAAACCATTGGCTCAAAATTAAAAGTCTACCGAACAGAAACGGTACATGAACAATATGATTGAGAGACTTTCTTTTAATAAGTACTCCAGATACAAGGAACATGCTTTGTGTGCTAAATCTACTTCTCACACAAAAGTGGGTGGTCCCCAACTTTGTGCCCTTTCTTTATGCCTTTGGTCGGTAACCGACTCTAATTAATCTTGCTTAGTTCGTTGGGTCGGTAGTCTTAACCAATTATAATTAATGGCATGTCTAACATGGCGAGTCGTTAAGCTTTGTCAAAAATGGAGCATGCACGCAGGCATGCAATATCGGTTTAAGTTGTTTGGCTGCTCTAAATTAAACCTCGGATGAAACGCTGGTTTATTTCCAGCTGCTCGAACTATCTAGTCTTGTGGTTGTATGTTCCACCAGCAATTTGGCAGTCGAGTCTGATTTTTAAATTAGTGATATGAGTATTTTGTGGTTGTAAACTCCACCACCAATGGAATCCTTTTGGTTACTAGGATATGACACCATAATTCTGTATTTACAAGCATGTTTTTGGTTGTTGTGTAATAATACATGCAAGAGTTTGTCTAATATTTCAACTAGTTGTTAAAAAAAAAATCCCATTTTCGATTTCTCACGCATTTACATCTGGACATGACAAGGGATGGGAACATACATCACCATTAATGGAGGAAAAAGCTCACAGGCAAGGATTCCAGGTGCATTATGACAGTTTTTGGCCAACAATCGAACGCGGCTCTTTGTTATTATTAAATCTTTTACTGTTTTCTGTCTGCCTCGATGATTTGGTAGGACTTTATTTGGATGGAGCAGTAGAAAGAGACCTAAGGCACGTTTGGTAAGTTCATTCTTAATTTCCTGAAACAACCGTCGTCTGCGGAAAATATCAAATGTGATGTACGAAAACTATCTCAAAGCATGAAAACCTAGAACGACTAATAGACCATATAGATCAGCGCCTCGTGAAAAGGAAAGCTTATTAGCTTAACATCGAGTAAAGGTATGAATGAATCCCAGGAAACCAAAACAAGTAAAAGTTATTTCTTGAGCCATGAGCAAAAGAATAGGTCTCAATAATAATTCAGGGGTTTACAGAATGGCAGATGATTAATTATGCTTGTGAAAAAGCCTTGCATGGTCAAATCATAAGACACCAACGAATGGGTGACTCTGATCTGCTTGTTATGTTAACTCAAGGGAACAATAAAGGCATGCTTGCCCACTTGCAAACCCACTTGCATAATCCGTTCCGACTCTTCCCACACGCTACACATTGGCAGCACACAGAGGCAGAATATTAAAGGAGGCAAAAATAACAACTTGCTCTAGTTTGTAGTCCAAGTTGGGTTTTCAAAACACAACTTGCGGAGCAGCTGTTGATTCTTCTCAATCACATAATCCGTTGATTGCGATGAAGTCATTCCAACTTTCCTCTCTTAGTGACCGTGTTATTTAATCTGATTTTCTTCAACAGTTTTTAGATCTAGATATCTACGACCGATGCATAAGAACTTGCCAACAAATGTATTATAATTATCATTTATGTGCGGTTGGTTCGTACGAGTAAATATTAATAAGAATGATAATAAATATTATCATTATAATTATAATAATTGGTTAAGAAAAAAGAATGACTATCGTTATCATTGACAGTGGTTAATTTGTAAAAAATATTGAAAAATAATTTTTTTTAATATTTTAATTAGTTATATTATATTTTAATTAATTAACTACTATATATTAATTAATTACAATACATTAATTAATTAATTATAATATTATAATTAATTAATATATTGAAATTAATTATATTGTAACTAATTAAATAATTATATTTTAATTAATTACAATGTAATTAATTAATTGATAATAATATTTTAATTAATTATATTTTAATTAATGAATAATTATATTTAATTAATAAATTATAATGTAATTAATTAAATAATAATAATTTAATTAATTATATTTTAAATAACTTAATTGTATTTAATTAATTAGTATTAAAAATATTTTTTAAGAAAGAACTCCCACTAAAGAATTATTTCATTCCTCTACTAAATGAAAGATAAGGAGGATTCTCCAAAGTTAGATATTAAACTATTATTCTTATAATAATAATCAACAATTAACACTCACTTTTTATTTATTACCCATTAACCTCTTCCCAAATTTATCAACCAAACACCCCCCCTTTAGTAATCCTCGAATGCTGCTAACTTTATACTCCCTCTGATTCATAATAAGAGTCGTTTTAGATATATTTTAATTATTCAAAATAAGTGTCATTCTTGACTTTA
>JANKOE010000206.1:20975758-20993400 GCA_026284465.1 Erythroxylum citrifolium | reverse complement strand
AGAGAGAATGCAGAGATGAGAGAGAGAGACTACAAACAGCATAACAATATTCATATCCCAACCCTAAGCAGACTATCAAATATATAGAGCACATTTCGTTTCCTTCAATGATCTAGCACTAGGCCGAGAACTTCTCCTTAGGCCCTTGTGGATCAAAAGGCTCAATAACGGCTTTGGGCTTTACTGGTTGCTCCACTAATATGTTCATAACATTACCTTCCCCTTCAAGACAAACTTGTCCGCAAGGTTGAGGAAGAAAAAGACTCGAGGATAGTGCTCGGTGGGAGTAAAAATGATCAGCGTCAAGTGTTTCATTCAAGTAGAAGGCAGACCTGATTGCTGAAGTAACCGAGCCAACATCCAGGACTACCCTTGAAGAAATCTCTGTTGTAGCAAAGTGCCCCCCAGGATCAAATGGTTTAACGTGGATTGCAGCAATGTTGTGGTCACACTGAGAAACAATTGCATCGCCCTGAACAAGCCGAAGGTCACCATCAGTAGCACCGTTAATGCTCCCCTTTGCTGGCATAAGTTGCACATGTGTCGACATCGGTTGTAGCATGTAAGAAGCTTCAGAATCAACAAGGATTAAGGGAGTAACTTGCTGCTCAACGTGGTCAACACAGTTTGTAAACAACAAAAGAAGGAACAGCCAATGAACATCATAAGATATCCCTCTTTGAAGAGAAAAACAATGTGCAGCTTTCCCGTGCATCAATGTTGCGATATTTCCACAAGCCGGAAGCAAAGACGGGATGGTTCTAGAGTTTGGTTGAACCCCCTCAACCTGCATCTCCCTGAAAAGCTCTAAAGCCTCAATATCCTTCCCATTCGGTGAGCAACTGGCAATAATGGATGTCCAAGACACAACATTCAAATCCATCCGTTGCCGCTTGAATTTAGCAAACAACTCTAACGCATTGTCTACGCAACCATTTCGCGCAAGTCCCGGAACTAAAGCATGACAAGAACCTATAGCTTTCTCATCCATTTCATCAAACACTTTCGACATCTCCATTGTACTGCTACACTTTCCATACATAGCAATAAGTGCACTAACCACACATTTATCTTGTTCAAAACCATTCTTCATTACATAACAATGTATCGGAATCCCCATATCCAACATTGCCAAAGCACCTACCCCGGGAAGGACGCTAGAAATACCAACCCCATCAAGCACAAATCCCTCCAAATGCATAACCCGAAATACAACAACAGCATCCAAATAATGTCTGCTATGATTGAACCCGGCAATCATACCATTCCAAGGAACCGAATTCAATCCCAGACCCAAATGTTTAATTCTATGCAACAATTCCGTAGCTTCTTTAACGTGCCCAATTTGTGCCTGACCAGAGAGCAGAGCACTGCAAGGAACCACATCTGGTTGAGGTAATCTATCAAACACGTTGCGAGCCTCCCATAAGCTGTTGCACTTAACATACATATGAACCAAAGAGGACAGAACAAACGAATCAGAATCAAACCCAGATACCAACGCAACACAGTGTATCTGTTTCCCGGTTGTCAATGACGACAACCCAGCACATGACTTGATCACTATCAGAGTACCACTAGTCATAGCAAATCCCCCATCAATATCAAAGAATATGGTGGTTGCCGGAAAAATGCAAGGAGGTTGAGAACTAATCGGAAATTGCTGAATGTTCTCAATGAATTTTACACAAAAGGCTTCATTCATTCGTTGATTCATTAGTAACAGTCGAAAACCAAAAGGGTCATCAAAGTCAGGGAAAGGATCTGTCATACCCATTACGTAACCGGTTCAAAGCTCATTCGGCAGCTGGTCTGGTGAGTCGCGAGCCTTATCTTCAACATAGCTTTCCCTTGAGGGAAACACCGTTTCAATTGATACATCGGAAACGTCATCCGAGCTCTCCTCAAACACCTTGTCTTCAACATAACGCGGGGAGTAGACACAGGGTAAAAGGGAATGAAAATGACTGTAAACAACAAAAATGATCAAGAATTCTAGCATATATTCAACTTTTTTCCATGAGTTACTAGGTTAGAGTTTAATTTTTAGTTTTTCTAATTGACTTGACATGATATGCATGGGTGTTGGTTTATGGTATACAGGAATTTTTCAGAGATTGGAAGTCAGGGGATTAGAGCTTAATGCCAAATAATGTAGGAGGGTTGCCTAATGCCTATGTTCATGCTCAATTCTCGGGAGGCATTTACTATGACCATCTTCATTGGATCCCCTACATAGAAGTTCTAATTAAATCTTAATTAAAATTAAGAAATTAAATATGATTGTTTTATTTGCAACACAACACGATTATACATACGACATTGGTAAATTAGTTATATCTTACAAAGGTAAACGCTTCAATGTGATTATTTGTCGAAACCTATAAATTAAAAAAGCATCTAACATTTGAAAATTTCTCCATATTATATATCCTATTATCCTCCAAGTCGTACATTTTATAGTTTTAGTGCACTCTTTCAAGTTATATGGGTGATTTTATATCTGCAAGTTTCATGATATTAACGTGTACATAATGGAGTTGATGGGTCATCTTAATATGAAAGTCACAACTGAACTAATTTTCTGTCCACTTGATTGTGAGATTCTTGATTTCAACTCTTGCCCACGGATTTTGGCATTGAAGACGTGGAAATTGTCAAATCTCTTTTTTACCTGCAACCAACAAGCAATCAAACCTATCACAGGTTGGTGCTTAAGGCCCTTTTTGACCTTGCCAAATAAGTATCTTCAAACAATCTACGTAGTTATTTGTCCAGTTGCTGCACATTTTTTCTCTCAGTTTGATTCCTTCGTTCTCTTTACACCATCCAGAAGCATACAGACAAATATACACGTACATAGATCATATCACGAAAAATGGGCCACTTAACACAGTTGCTCGCCAACCCTTTATCATTGAATTTCGGCCCTTAAAACATAGAAAGCCATATCTATAAGCTTAGCAAATAGAAAAAAAAAAGATCATATAATATTAGGACTATACTTTTTTAAAAAAAATTAAATGGATTTGTATCAAAAATAGTGGAGCTATTACAACATTACAATGTTTTCAATAAGAAGCCTTATACTGTTAAATATCTGCTTTGTTTACTGCACGTGACTAATTTATTTTTACTTTATAGCTGTCAGTTAAAGTATGATCTATTCTTTTCCTATGTTTGTTGTATCGTAGCCTTATATGCAACACACGATTTGTTTTTCTGTTTCTTGTTTTAGCTATATAAGCATAAGAGAAAGTTCAATAAAATTATCCTCTTTTGTGAAAACTTTCTGGTGTATTTCAATAGTTCCTCTATCTGTTTTTCTCTATTTTCTCATTAAAATTCCATAGATTCTGTTTTTAAACCTACAGTTTGGTATTAGAGCTTATTCTTAAGGGATCTGTGAATATTACTATGGAGGATGAGAGAAATTTTTCATCAATTGCTCCACCAGAATTTGACGAAACCAACTATCAGATATGGGCAGTTCATATGGAAGCATACTTGGTAGCTTTGGACGTTTGGGAAGCAGTGGAAGAGGATTATGACATACCAGCACTTATGAACAACCCCACCTTGGCACAAATCAAAACACACAAGGAGAAGAAGATGAAGAAGTCGAAGGCCAAAGCATGCTTGTTTGCCGCAGTGTCATCAATGATCTTCACCAGAGTAATGTCACTCAAAACGGCAAAAGCTATATGGGATTATCTTCGGAAAGAATATGCTGGAAATGAAAGAATCAAAGGAATGCAAGTTCTGAATTTAATCAGAGAATTCGAACTACAAAAAATGAATGACTCAGAAACGATCAGAGAATACTCAGACAAGCTTCTAAGCATTGCTAACAAGGTCAGACTTCTTGGTTCAAAGTTTACTGACTCAAGAATTGTTGAAAAAATTCTTGTTACAGTTCCTGAAAAATACGAAGCAACCATTACAACCTTGGAGAATACCAAGGATCTTTTAGAAATTTCCTTGACAGAATTGCTCAATGCTTTACAAGCTCAAGAGCAATGGAGGCTTATGAGACAAGATCGTTCAGTTGAAGGAGCTCTTCAAGCTAAGCATCAGGAAGCTGGAAAGCACAAAAGGAAATCTGACAAGAAAAAACAAACATCAACCAACGAAATTACAACAGACCACCAGAATCAAAGCAAAGGTGAAAATTTGAAGAAAAACAACTATCCACCTTGTCAACATTACAAAAGAACAGGACATCCACCTTTTAAATGTTGGTGAAGGCCTGATGCAAAATGCACCAAGTGCTAGCAACATAGTCATGAAGCAATGGTTTGCAAGAGTTAAGTTCACAAACAAGTAGTTGATGATACCCACATCGCAGATGAAGATGAAGATCAGATTTTTGTGGTAACTTGTTTCTCAGTCAAGAATACTTCAGAATCTTGGTTGATTGACAACGGTTGTACAAATCATATGACATATGACAAGACCCTCTTCAAAGAACTGAAGCCCACTGAAGTTAAGAAGGTCAAGATAGGGAATGGTGGCTATATTTTTGCAGAAGGAAAAGGAACTGTGACAATCATAACAAGGTCAGGCACAAAAACAATTCATGATGTTCTTTATGTACCTGATATTGACTAAAATCTGCTGAGTGTAGGTCAGTTAATTGAAAAAGGATTTAAAGTATCATTTGAAGACCAGTATTGTTTTATCCATGATTCCACAGGAAAGGAGACATTAAGGGTTAAAATGAGAGGTAAAAGTTTCTCATTTGATCCAACAATGGAGGTGCAAACATCCTGTTACAGTGAAGACAGTACCACTGAAATTTGGCACAAAAGGCTTGGGCATTGTCATCTTTAAAGAATGATGGAAATGAAAAAAACCAACATGACAAGAGGCTTACCGATGTTTGCTGATCAGTTGCGAAATTGTTCTGCTTGCCAACTTACTAAACTAAACAGAAGATCCTTTTCAACATCAACTTGGAGAGCCTCACGAAAACTACAACTAATACACACTGATGTTGCTGGTCCTCAAAGAGCTCCATCAATACTAGGTAGCATTTATTACATTCTTTTTATCGATGATTATACAAGAATGTGTTAGATTTTTTTCTTGAAGTTCAAATTAGAGGTGGCTGGAGTTTTTTTAAAGTTCAAAAAAATGGTGGAGAATCAAAGTGAATGCACAATTCAAGTTCTCAGGTTAGACAACGGAAAAGAATACACCTCAGGTGAATTTAATTTGTACTGCGATGAAGCTGGTATTCAATATCAACTTACTGCTCCATACACTCCATAATAGAATGGTGTCTGCGAAAGGAGGAGCAGATCGATTATGGAAATGGCCAAAAGTATGTTGCATGAGAAAGAATTACCAAAAAGATTTTGCGGAGAGGCAGCCAACACAACAATATTTTTGAAAAATCGACTTCCAACCAAGGCATTGAAAGACAAGACTCCATTTGAAGCTTGGTATGGATATAAACCTTCACTAAGTTTTTTTAAAGTATTTGGTTGCGTATGTTTCGTTCATGTGCCACAGGTTAAACGTGATAAGAATGACAAAAAGGCAATTCCAGGTATCTTTGTGGGTTATAGTTCAATTTCTAAAGCCTACAAGGTGTACCATCCCCAAACAGAAAAAATGACAATTAGTAGAGATGTACACTTTAATGACGATCAACAATGAGACTGGAAAAATTTACAGCATAATGTTTTATCAGAAGAATCAAAAGGGGCTGGTAGTGAACAGAAACAGGCAAATCCATGGCAAGAAGAGTTGAAAGATGACTCACCAATTAGAGGTACAAGGCTACTTTCTGAAATTTATGCAAGAAGTAATATAGCAGTTTGTAAACTTGCAGGTTTTGAAGAAGCATTAAATGATCCAAAATGGAACAAAGCAATGGTGGAAGAAATGTCAATGATAGAAAAAAATAAAAACTTAGAAGTTGGTTGAAAGACCTGAAGATAGAAAGGTCATTGGTGTCAAATGGGTGTTCAGAATAAAATTGAATGCAGATAGCTCCATAAACAAATATAAGGCTAGACTCATCGTCAAAGGTATACTCAAATTTATGGTGTTGATTACTCTGACACTTTTGCTCCTGTTGCAAGATTGGATACAATCAGATTGCTGCTTGCATTATCAGTACAAATGGGATGGAAGGTGTTTCAGATGGACGTCAAATCAGCCTTTTTAAATGGTATCTTGCAGGAGGAGATATATGTTGAGCAACCCAAAGGATTTGTGAAGGACGGTGAAGAGGACAAAGTGTACCTACTCAAAAAGGCTCTTTATGGCTTGAAGAAAGCCCCAAGGGCTTGGTATAGCAGAATAGATGCTCACTTGTTAAGCCTTGGTTTTGTTAAAAGCCTGTCAGAAGCCACTCTTTATGTGAAACATAAAGATAACAACATTCTCATTGTGTCTCTTTATGTTGATGATCTTTTGTTAACAGGAAAAAATATAAGGCTTGTTGAGGAGTTCAAACAAGAAATGATGCAGTTTTTTGAAATGACAGATCTTGGTCTTATGAATTATTTTCTTAGTATGGAGATCAAACAAGACAAAAATGAAGTATTTATTTGTCAGAGAAAATATGCGAAAGAAATTCTGAGAAAATTTCAGATGGAGGACTGCAAGGCAGTGAGCACACCAATGGCTCAAAAAGAGAAGCTAAGTAAGGAAGATGACACTGACAAAATTGATGAAGGTTATTATAGGAGCTTGATTGGTGCTTAATGTATCTCACAGCAACAAGGCCTGACATTCTATTTGCAGTAAGTCTGTTATCTCGATTCATGCATGATCCAAGTGAATTGCATTTAAGGGCAGCAAAAAGAATATTGAGGTATGTCAAAGGTACTGTTGAGTACGGAGTTAACTTTAAAAGCTGTGAAAATTGCAAGTTGTGTGGTTTTTCGGATAGTGATTGGGCTGGATCGGTTGAAGATATGAAAAGTACATCAGGATATTGTTTCAATTTAGGATCGGGGATCTTCTCATGGTGCTCCAAAAAGCAAGAGATTGTAGCACAATCTACTGTTGAAGCTGAATTTATAGCAGCAACAGCAGCTGCAAATCAAGTTTTATGGCTAAAAAAAATTATATGCGATTTACACATAAAGCAGAAAGAAAGCATCAAGATTTTTGTTGACAATCAAGCTGCTATTGTGATTGCAAACAATCCAGTATTTCATGGCAAGACCAACCATTTCAACATAAAGCTTTATTTCTTGAGGGAAGTGCAGCAAGATGGAGAATTCACGTTGGTTTATTGCAAGTCTGAAGATCAGCTAGTAGATCTTTTTACAAAGCCACTTTCTGCCTGCAAGTTTGAGCTTTTAAGGAAAAGAATTGGTGTTTGCAGTGCTTAAAGCAAGGAGGAGTGTTAAATATCTGCTTTGTTTACTGCACGTGACTAGTTTATTTTTACTTTACAGCTGTCAGTTAAAGTATGACCGATTCTTTTGCTAAGTCTGTTGTATCGTGGCCTTATATGCAGCATACAATTTGTTTTTCTGTTTCTTGTTTTAGCTATATAAGCGTAAGAGAAAGTTCAATAAAATTATCCTCTTTTGTGAAATCTTTCTGGTGCATTTCAACAGTTCCTATCTCTGTTTTCTCATTAAAATTCCATAGATTCTGTTTTTAAACCTACATATAATAGCTTCTAATGCAAGTTACAAAAGAAGTGAGAAAAGAAATGAGACTATTAGCGATCAGCTCAGTTCGCATATGCCATTGCCTTTCGATTACTGGTGTGAGGTGGTTTTCCATGTCTTTGGTGATGATTATAACCCTAATCCAGTTTATGCATCGTTTCGCAACGAGATACTTATCTTTGCCAATTCCTTTATATAGTCGTTTGTTCCTTTCTTTCCATAGAGAATAAATGGTAGTTAGAAAGGTTGTTTTGATAGGAATAAGGTTTGGAAGGCTAAGCTTAGCAATAGAAATAATCTTGTTAAAAGTGTGCTCCCAATCCTGATCTTGTGTCGTAATATTTAGCATAAATTGAATGCGTCCCCATACCACTTTGAAGAAGGTACAAGAAAAGAATAAGTAGTTACAATCTTCCTTGATTTCTTGACACAATTCACAAATATAATCATATTGTCCAACCCATCTATTTGTTATAGGTAACCTGTTTTTTTTTATCACAAGCCATGTGATTATGGAAGCTTTCAGGTTGAGAGAATCTTTCCAGAGGAGTGTATGCCAAGCAACTTAAGAAGGGATAGGATTGAGGAGTGCATGATAGGAAGTAGTCGTTAAGCAGCCCTACGAATAAGGGGTCCAGGTAATAGTATCCTCATCGTTTGTATGAAAGAGGGTTAAGAGATGATCAACTAAAGCGTGAAACCCACGGAGATTACAATATCATTCACCATTATCAATGATAGATGTTGTTTTCGAGTGAACTGGTAGATGATGCCTTAATTGTTGAAGTTCTTGTCAATGAATAAGTGGACTAATTGTTGTCCAATTATCATACCACAGTTGAGTGTTGCGGCCATTCCCAATCTGGTAGTTGATAAAGGGATAAATAAAACCTCCAAAATGTAAAAGTTGGTGATAGTTGCCAAAAACTCGCATTCGAAAGGTGAACCTCATCCATCCATTTAACCCACAAAGCCCTTTAATATGTAAATAATCGCTTTTTTTTACAAAGCAATACCTTGTGCATATTTGAAATAGATATAATGCCTAGGCCCTCATTTTTTTTTGGTAAATTAATTTCGCTCCACTTAACCTTAGCTCGCTTTGTATTATCAGTTTTACCCGACCAAAGAAAAGCTTTCAAGATCTTGTCCATCTCCTTTGTAACCCTCTTATGTAAGCTTATATGAGCCGACTGATAGTTGTAGTTTACAATATATTTTGGTAGGTGTTTTAGTGTGTTTTCAGGTGTTGATTAAATGATTTGTGCACGTTGAGGTTTAGAATTATGTTAATGTGATTGTGTGTTTATGTTTTTAAGTGTTTTTTGGTTTAGAGTATGATATTGAACTTTAATTTGAGCACTTGAGGTGTTTTTACAAAAGGAACAAGGTCATGATCGTGACAAAAGGAACAGGGCATGGTCATGTCAGAAGGTCTCCCCCAGGATCACGATCGTGATACCCTTGTCATTATTGTAACAAAAGCGAACAACATCGGTTCACGATTGTGACAGAAGTCAAATTTCAAGTGTCACGATCATGACAGGTGCACGGCGAACTCGGGGATCTCCTTCTGTTCTCATTTTTTAAAGATCTTTTTGGCTTGGGTAAAACCTAGTTTTTACCCTAAATGGCCCGAGGACTTTATAAGATCATTAAATGACCCTAATAAAGGGAGCCTCCATTTTTTACTTTGGGAAAGAAGACAAGGAAGAGAGAAGACGCAGTCGCAGGAGTTGCTACTGTCAAACCATCCTAGCCATCCATTCCAAATTATTTCTACAATCCTCTTTTCTTTATTTCAACTAATGTACAATTTGGATACGAGGATGTTGAATATATTGTTAAGAATGTTCTAACTTTATTTTGGGATTGACTCTTGAATCATTTTGTGACCCATTTGCTTTTGATGTTAGTGAAATTGTTTGGGTATTGTGATGTTTATGTTTTTTCGCATACTTCGGTAATAAATCGAGAGATTGAACCGGTAGTACAGTAAAACCTCTATAAATTAATATTGTTGGGATCATGATATTTATTATTTTATAGAGATATTAATTAATCGATAAATTAATATTTATTAATTTAAAGAGATGTTTGTATATTGAAGTTAAATTTTGATTACATCAAAAAGCATTATATTTTAGAAAAATTCATATTTCATATTAATTGAATGAATCTAAAACATAGATTCATTGTACATAATATTAATGAAAATTAATAAATAAACGATTTTTTAGTGATAATGATAAAGGGAAAATGATGATATTGAATAATTTTAATTTAATTATTATGAATTCTATAAAAAAATTATATTTTATTTTAGATTGAATTTATGGTTTGATAAATAATCAAATATTTTACTTAAAATTTAATATGACTTTGTTTACTAGAATATAAATCAATAATTGTGTGTAACAGTTATATTTTAAATAATTGTTAAAATCTTTAAAAAGTATAAAATTATGAATTAGATTAAAATTTTAAATTTTTATAATGTCATATTTAAATTTAAAATCAAACCCATTTCATTAGTTGAATTGAGCATGAGCCTAATGACAATTTTTTTTTTTTGGTAGACTTTATTGAAACCCATCAAGTCAGGAACTTCATTTACCTTAATTTTGGATTTTTTTGCTTTTGTTGAGAGTATTAATCTCTTCGTTGGATAAAAGTCACAAGAGAGTTTTGGATAAAAGTCACAAGAGTGTTTTGGAATGCGTCGTATCTGCAATGCCGAAAAAAAAATCCCAAGTTAACCGGTAGAAGCCTTCTCGTTCTTCATGATCATGTGGAATGACTTGTCACGATCTTCCTCTACTATATCTCTCAACACATCGTCTTCAATCTTTTCTGCTTGCCAACGAGAAGGGTCTTCGACAAATGCTTCACTGAATATCATACTCGAAAGCCACTCCTTCCATGTGGTCCTACGATACTTGTCCTCTTCAAGTGTTCCCGTTGCAAGAAGTTGATACACGTACACCACCTTCTGTTGACCCGGCCTGAATGCTCGAGCAATAGCCTGTTTGGTTTTGGAAGGATTCCACTCTGAATCCAGTAGAATCACACGTGAAGCTGCCGTCAAACTAATGCCTTCAGCACATGCTGAGATTGAAGCAAGTAATACACTTGAAGGACTACCAGATTCTTCAAACTTATCCATAACTCTTCCTCGTTCAAATAGTTCAAGATCACCTGTTAGGACTAGAATTTCTCTGCCCTTTTGCCACCTGAAGACTCTTTCAAACAAATCAATGAAAAATTTTATGGGTGCAATGTTGTGGCAAAATATAAGAACCTTCTCATTCCGGACTGTTCGATACAGAAGATTCAGAACAAACATCACTTTGGACCCTTTTCTGAAATCTAATTTCAGCTTCTCCATAGCTATCAATTCTTTTGGAGTAAAGAACTTTTTAACACACTTAGAAGTTTTGACTAACCAAGGGTGTATCGACGCAAGTGTTATCAAAAGTTCCAGTTCCAGAGGGTATCCATGATATGTGGCCATTATTTTATGAAGTTTTACCAGAATCTCATGTTGTATAGCTGTCGAGTTCATCAATAGTGTGTAAATTTGTAAACCTGGGAGGCTGCCAGAAGCTCCGCCTTCATATACATCAATAAACCCATTAGTAATTTTTTTCAGCATATTTAGACCGTGCAATCTTTCATCTGATATGTTGGAATCAATTTTCTTTGCAATGATATCTAGGAAAAATTTCCTTGCTCGTGCTTCCAACAAATGGGGCGCTTTTCCTTTCTCTTTGTTCTTCCTCTTCAACTTCAACTTCAACTTCGGATCCAACTCTCTCAAAACTTCTGTAATGAACTTAGGCCTAGCCAGGCACAGGGTGTTGAAATATTCACAAAAGTTATTTTGAAACAAAGTGCCTGAAAGAAGCACCCTCAAATCAGTTTGCACTTTCATCAGAACTTTTCTCAGCCTTGATTTCGTGCTTCTAGGATTATGGCCTTCATCTAGAACGAGGATCCCAGGACTTTCTCGCAACACTTTGGCCATATACTTTCTGTGAGCAAACTTGGAGTCCTCTCTCATCAATGTCAGAAATGAGGTGTAGCCCATCACCAAAACACTTGGCTGTGCATGCCATTTCTGAATTTTCTCTAGGCAATCCAAAACATGCATGATATCTTGAGAAAGTTGTGGACCACTACTGCCTCGAAATGTCACTGACTTCTGCCTGAAGGCTCTAAAGGTTATGCGACCATGGATAAGATGAACAGGGATTGGACTTTGCCACTTAATAAATTCCTTGTACCAGGTATAGAGAGTTGTTTTTGGAGCAAGGACCAAAGGTCTTTTTGCTGGAAACAACTTTAAGTAGCTAGCAAGAAATGCAATGATAAGAAAGGTTTTCCCAGCCCCAGGAGTATGAGAGACTACACATCCTCCTATCTTCTTTGACGCCTTTTTCATTAGTCCTGGGACCAAAGAACCAGCAGTATTTCTCCATAGAAACTCAAAAGCTTTTTGCTGGTGCACGTGCAATTTCTTTCTGAGCTCAGGAACCAAGGCCCAAACATTCTCCTTTTCTTCTGATGAAGGCATGTCGTTAGAGAAAGCTTGATTGCTGAAAAGCTTCATGCCTTCATCTTCATCTGACTTAAGCTCTGAATGTTCTATGCATGTTTTGTTTTCTGTTGCCCAGCCGGTGAAGTCCATCTGGAAAAATGTTATTTGCATTGATGTCAGCAAACTGTACAAAAGACTAAAATCATGACGCTCTGTTTTATCACAATATAAGCTTGATTTATATATTCGAAACATATCAAAATCAATTCCAAGTAAATGATAACTACAGAGCATATTCCTCAACTAAATAATAACTACAGAACCTCTGTTGTAGGCTTCGTTACATTATTACACATTTCAGCAGGGAGATAAAGATCCTTTCTCTTCTGCACTTTAAGAACATGCCACCATAGATCTATCTGAAGGACGAGCAAGAAAGGCAGTAAATATAACACATATGTTGCTCTTGAATTCAGATTTGACTTACAAATGGTGGTGATACATATTTTATTTCGCATCTCACGAAGCCACATATATGGCATAAGATTCCAATTTCTTCATCTAGCTTGAATTCATGCTGGCAATATGCGTTTGAGTTTCTCTTCATCCGAGTTGAAACTTGAACCTGAGAATGAGCAATAAAGTACAACAACTACAGTACATATGAATATTTCTATGTGAACATGTGCGGAATGTATGCACCTAGGATTCTAGATACATCAACGTATGCATAACTCATCATATTATCTACCTAAGATACAGTCGAGCAAAATCCCAACTCAAACTTCACATACCTCGTTTTCCTGTGAAAGATAAACCGATGCCAGTGATATTTCCATATCCCTCCATAACATTTCAGTTTCTGAAATTTCATCCTCCTTCGCAACTGATGACAGTTCCATTTTCGCTCTGTGATGTACGCAGGTTTTTGCCTTAAACTGCTCCCACTGGTCAATTATCGGCGGTTCTTCCTGTGACATGATTGTGGAATCAATATTTTTCATGTATGAATGTATAAGTTTGTTATACACCCTGGCACTTAAAGTTGGCTTCGTACGAGCCCTTGACTCACAAGAATCCTCCGTCTTTGGACGTATAGAACAATATCTTGCATTTCCAGCTTTGGAAAAAGAAGCACTTCCGACCCATTTATTTTCAAACACCATATCTTCGACGTCAAAGTTATCTTTACTTGGTGCAGTAGAGGAATTTTTTCTGTTATAGTAACGGAGCGAAGCTTTCTTAGTCCATCTGAGCTGTTTGACAGAATTATTATGTGGGGAATCAAATTGCTCGACTATTATCGGGTCACCATCAGTAGGCACAGGAACAATAGCAAGTTGAGATTCATCAGTATTTCTTTGGGCCACACCTGATTTAATCTTCCTTGACTTAGACTTTGACGCAGAAGCAGGAAGAATGCCAGATGCGTCAAGTTTAAGAGAGTGAACTAATTTATTTGTTGTATGTCTTTTCGAACCACCTGCGCATGCGCTGATCAAATAGGACAATGGCATGTGCAGTTCATCATCCTTCCACTTATCTTGCGTGTATGGCACGATTCGAAGCAAGCCAACATCTCTCGCTGGAGGAATGTCACAACCTAGGAAACGTTCAGGTTGTACATTTCGACGCTTAGATCTCCGTAAGTTCATAACGTTGTCCAACAGTACTGGTTCAGCCTTATCTATAACAGAAGCAGATGATGCCTCAATGGTATCAACAGCAATAAATTGCATCACAGTGGGAGTTAACGTATCATTGTCCAGCTTGAAATTCAAAGAAGTTTGATGATTATTTGCTCTTACCAAAACGTGGTCATCCTCTGAAATCTGATAGACAATCTTTCTCTGAACTGATCTTACATCAAACACGATTTGCTTCAGTACAGATGCCACAAGTAGCCATGTAAGATCAGATAAGAACTTCCCCGAGAACAATTTTGTTCCTTGTAACAAAGGGCAGTCCTCAGAGGAATTCCAGCGATATGATTGTCCTTCACAAGGACAATTTTCAAGCCTTTGAAGAATGGAAATTTGATCAACCCCAGTTAGTTTAGTATCTTTACTAACTTTTCCTCTCTCTGAACCAAGATGTCCTTGGTTAACATACAGCTTAACAAAAAATAGGCATGAACATCGGAGTTCATGAGTCTTTCTCTCTATAGAACTTATTTTAGCATCAATCCACACCTATGTGACAAAGTAAAACTTGGAAATCAACCCCAAATGTCACAATTCCTTCCAAGTGAAGCATATATAGAGTAGTTATTCCAGAAACAGTTTCAATCAACAGATGTGATCATTAAGTTCAATGTAACATTAACTTACAGGTTCTGGATTTTGTTCTTCGGAGTCCTCTTTGTCGTTACAGGTTGAGAGCACACAAACATCAACTCCGGGTCTTAAAAAGCAAATGCAATCAGATATAGTCGCCTTCCTTGACTTTATGCGAATGTTTGCGTAAGGTCCATTCTTTGCTGTCGATTGAGTATTGTCAGTAAAATTCATTGTCATAAGCCCATCCCTAACTTCAATGAACTCCACACTTTGCCATGAGCCATTCCGCAGGGCCTCAAAAGCTGTCAGATAAAACTCATTAAGGAAGTCTTCGAAAAAGTTTTAATTTAGAGAGCAATAAACTTACTATTGTCAACCAATTACTTCAGAGTTCAGCCTTACCAAATGAAAACAAATTATGCACACTTGCACACTTGATCTACTCAGGTCAGTCTATTCCACACATTCAAGGCTAAAGGCGTTTTAAAAAATCATGTATCTTGTTAATTTGATCTAGCTCAAGGATATAGCGGTTTGACCATTTTCTGTTTAAAAAACTTGGACCTCCACATTCTAACTACTTCCCAGTATGGCATCAAGATCATAACGGCATTATCAGCTGCTACAATTCGATATGACTCAAAATCATGAACCAAAAAAAAAAATTGTCACAAGCATACAGCCGCTTCAACTTCGAGAAAAAATCACTTCATAAACGAAATGAAGTGTTTCAGCCTGGAAAGTTCCCCATGAAAATAATTATATATAATAAAAAGAAAAAGAAAAGAAGGCAAGAAGGTGTAATTACGGGGATCATCAAATGGATGTTGAGATTGATCTAGACGCTTTCTCTTCATTGTTGATCCGGATATTGTTTATGTCTTCACAGAGACCTGCAATCCAAGTTTCACGTTTACTCACTGCACTGCAGTTTTTTCTATCTTCAATAACACATTATCAGCAAGCGTTGAAGTTGTCCAAAAAAAAAAAAACAGCCACAGCTAGTATGCTAGGGTCTTCGGACCACAAGAAAGTGGATGTCAGGATCTCCATTGCAATAAAGAAGAGTTCTCGACAATGATAAAACCCTTATTTTTAAGGAACAAGCGAAAAACCACTGCTTATGCATAATAAACTAATGAATGCCTCATTCGTTTTATGCAAGAAAGGGGGAGAATGTAATCTACGCCACCTTTAATTCAGTAAAAGATGCTACCATGTGATTGTTAAGCTCGTGAATATTGATTTGTCATCCCCCCTGTTCTTGTGGATGGTATCAAAATGCAATCTTGTTAAAAAATATAAATCATGACAAGGAGTGGTTAATATTTGCACATGCACATGCAATAAATTAGAACTTTCAGAAATGGATAAATGGAAATGAAAAGAAGTGATCAAATTAAGAAACTTCGTCAAATATAAATTTATATACTACCAAAGTTTTGAACTTCAAAAACCAAAACAAACAGAGCATCACTTTCTTCCAAACTGGAAAGAAGGCTGGCTGGGATCAAAATGCATTTTAAAAGAGCTCTCTTAACGACAATGAAAAGAAACATCAAAATCATCTTTCTGACCTGAAGATTTATTACGGCTACATCGAGAGAGCCAAATTCAGATGAGCTTGACTAAAGAGTTTCTGATTCCGGCAAGATTTTCATGGAGAAAAAGCAAGTGAAGCCATGGCAGAGAGTGAAGTACAATGAACCAGGAGAAACGTGCACACGCACACACTCAGAAAGCGACTTCAAAGGAACAAGGGCAAGGCCGAAAATGCCATAATAAATGGTGAGAGAATATCGAGGTTTGTGCGAGTTCATGAGAATGTGCTCACAATGACAGACAGGTCGGGAACGAGATCAGCAAATAATTTCATCGACGGCTGTGATTTGATGTTGAGTTGATGTTGGAATTGGTAAAGCCATTAATATGGGTGGGTGAGCAGTTAAGTTAATTTTCATGTGTGAGATAAGCAACGTGGCTAAGATTAAAGACGACATAAATAAATTTGTATTTAATTATTGTAAAATTAATTAAAAATTAAATATAATTAAAATTTTGAAATGTAATTAAAAGAAATTATGTTTATTTATTAAAAAATCTAAAGTTTAATTAAACAATATTAAATATAAATGTATTTATTTATTTTAATTTATAAAAATTTATTCATTAATAAAAAGAACAATTAATTAAAAATGATCAATTTTTATAACAAAAATTATTAAAATAAATCGAATTAAAAAGTTAAAATTAAACAAAAATTTTGACAATTCAAAAATTTTAAGACTAAATTGGTCGAACTAGTTCAATATTTTACTCATTGGTTATTATTTTTTTGAAGGTTAGCCTTGAAACAATTAATAAATTTATTTCTTTATAACTTTAAGATTTTAGGTTCAAGATACATAAATAAATTTTTTGTAAAAATACAAAAGAAAAATTAGGCAGATTATAACTCCGAGCAAAAAACTTTATGCATCGATTCATTGACTTTTTGCTCTGGTACATTTATTAAGCTGCAACAAACTTTCTGAAGACAATTTAATTAATTGACTAGACAAAAGTAATTGCTGATTTTCCTGTTTTCTAGTGAAATTAGAAGGCGATTGGTTCGTACAAGGTAACGGTAATTATCATTACAATTACGAATATAGTAAGAAATGATAATGGATATTATCATTATAATTACGATGATTGGTTAAGAGGAATGAATGATTATCATTACCATCGATAGTGGTTGTTTTGTAAAAATACTAAGAAATAAAATTTTATTATAATTAATTAATTATATTGTAGCTAATTAATAATATTTTAATTACAATATTTTAATTAATAAATAATTATATTTTAATTACTTATATTGTAACTAATTATCAATATTTTAATTAATGAATACTTATATTTTAATTACTTATATTGTAATTAATTAATTATATTGTAATTAATTAATTACAAAATTTTAATTAATGAATGAATTATATTTTAATTGATTATATATTATATTTTAATTAATTATATTGTAATTAATTAATTGCAACTTAATTATTAATTAATGAATAATTATATTTTAATTAATTATATTGTAGCTAATTAATAATATTTAAATTACAATATTTTAATTAATGAATAATTATATTTTAATTACTTATATTGTAACTAATTAATAATATTTTAATTACA
>JANKOE010000206.1:20933998-20955218 GCA_026284465.1 Erythroxylum citrifolium | reverse complement strand
TAATTACTCAATGTCATCGTAATTAATGCTACTTTATCTTACTTAATTAAGTTAATCATGCTTAATTAATAAAATAAAAAAAATAAATAAAAAAAATTCGGGGCTAACACAACCTGAGGATTTAAGTTAAGGTTAAAATAAGTTTATTTTGAGGATTTGACCAATAGTTGACCAGTGGTCAAAGTTTGACTCGAGAAAAGGGTGAAAGTCAAAATTGAAAATATTAATGGAAATAAATGATATTAATTAAGGTCTTTATGTGGGGTTGATATTTTTCTTATAGATATTTTGATTGAGAAGAAGAAAAGAATAAATTAAAAGTTAAATTTAATTTTAGATCTATTTATTAAGGGACCACATAACATTTTTGTTAACTACCCATTCTCTTCTTCCCTAAAGAGCGCCGAGAATAGCCCCTCTCTTCTTTTCTTCCATTTTTTTTCAATTTCTTCCACTTTTAAGCCAACTTTCTCTATCTTTAACTCCCAAATCAACTATTAAGCACTAAATCATCAACTTAAGGTCCCTAAACCCACCATATCAACAAAAAGTTTGGGAAAAATGAAGAAAAGGTATATGGTGTTCTTGATGAACAGTACCCAAAATTAATAAGGTAAGTTAATGAAGTTTTGGTTGTTTTTAGTACATGATTTTGGTATAGGCATGCATTAATGAATAAAATACATAAAATTGAATTTTTATGCAATTATAAAGATAAAGAAGATGAATTGAAGGAGAGAGAGAAAGAGAAAGAATAAGGAATTGATGGTGAAATTGAAGCTTAATTAGAAGAATTGGACATCAATTTGGTATGTGTTCTTGCAATTCTATTTTCCCTAAAAAAATTGTGTATTAGGTAATTTAGGGTTCTTAAGATAAAATTTGGGGTTTATGAAATTGTTGTTAAAAATAATTAATTGGATTGAAAATGAAGTCATATATGCAATTAATTTGGATTTTAGACTTATCATTTGTATTTTGCCCAATTGGCATACATTATGTTTGAATTTGGAAACTTGATGTACACATTATTTTTGACTAATTGGTAAGTTGAGTATATCTTGAATGTTCTATAAACTAAATTAAAACCAATAATGGAAAAAAATGACTTTACGGAGTGACATTTACTTTAGTCGAATATGGAATATTTTGAATTGGCTATTATGAGTTTTTACCATTAAATTTCAATGGAATTTAATTAGATTTGCCCCTAGTAAAATATATAGGAATTGGAGGAATGTGATAAGGTTGGCATGCCAATTAGGGAGTTAGTAGTACTGTGTCATGATATATGTTACCGTACTATATGGCTCCGAGAGCTTGGTATTAGTATAAGATATTTGATTTGTCTTATAGACTATATGGCTCCGAGAGCTTGGTATTAGTATAAGATATTTGATTTGTCTTATCGACTATATAGCTTCAAGAGCTTGATCTCATAAGATATAAATATATAAATGGACCATATGGTTTCGAGAACTCGATCCTATATTTTAAAATCCCACTTATTCGGCTCAACAATATATATGTGTGTGTGTGTGTGTGTACGATTAAGGATAAAAGAACCTCGAATGACAGTAGTATTGATTGTACAATTTATTAATCATTGTGTAATTAGATATGAATTATTAAAATAGATATATGCTTGTATTTCATAAATTGATTTTAAATGCCTATTTATGTTTAGAAATGAATGAATATATTTATATTTGAAAAATATTATATGTTATGCATGTTATGTTGGAATGAATAGAATTGAATGAGAAATGGAATTGCTTGAACACCATTAAGCTTATAGCTTAGCGTGTGGATTTTCCTTCCTTGCGTAGGTTTTGAAGAGAATTAGAAGAAAGCTATTGTGGATCTACTACAAGGCTAGAGTCAAATAGAAGATCTTGGAAGACTTGGAGGTGGATGTACTACAAAATTTTATTTTGTTTTTGGTTATGACATGTTCCACATAACAAAGTGAAGGATCTTACAGAATTTTATTATGAATTATATATGAAATTTGATTTAGACGAGCTGAAATGTATTGGAGGATGGGTAAATTATTTTGTCAAGGAGATTGACATAGAGGTGGATAGTTGAGTAACATGCGTAAGAAGTATATTGAATTTTCTTGCAGGAGGTTTTAAGTAATTATAGAGGAAACACTATCAAATTTTTTATAAAGTGAATAGTAATTGCTAGAATAATAAAGTTTTGAATAGAAAATATGTAATTCAAAATTTTAGATATTTAAGAATGTGATAACACTCGGTATTCTCATTCCATTATCAATTATGGGGTGTAAAATTCTTATATGTTTTGCAAGGAGGGTGAATAATGCCAAAAACAAGACAATTTATCCCATAGAGATCAAATGCCTTTATCTCCAATCCTTGCATGTGAAATTTTTAATGTGTAGGGTATTAACTTTATGGGACCATTTCCTTCTTTTGGTTTAGTTTACATTTTATTGGTTGTGGTTTATGTTTCTAAATGGGTGGAAGTTAAAGCCACAAGGATTGATGATTCTAAAGTTGTTGCAGAATTTGTCAAGTCTAACATTTTTTCTAGGTTTAGAATATCGTGAGCATTGATTAGTGACAGGGGCACTCATATTTACAATCAATTGATGAGAAATATTTTGAAGAAGTACCATGTCACTCATAAGGTTCCTACGACTTACCATGTCACTCATATTTACAATCAATTGTAAAGATTGGAGCCAAAGACTTGATGATGCTCTTTGAGCATATAGAACCACATAAAAGGCACCGTTTGAAATGTCTCCATACCGACTAATTTATAGAAAGATATGTCATCTTCTAGTGGAAATTTATCACAAAGCTTTTTGGGCAATCAAGCAATGCAATATGAAGATGGACGAGGTGGGTAAACAAAGGAAATTGTAACTGCAAGAATTAAAAGAGCTTAGGCTTGACTCTTATAAGAATGGAGAAATTTACAAGGAAAAGATAAAACTATTTCATGATAAGATGATTATTAGAAAGAATTTCATTGTTGGACAAAAAGTTCTTCTCTATCATTCATGACTTAAACTTTGCCTAAGCAAATTACATTCCCATTGGATTGGACCTTTTATTGTTACTAATGTATTTTCATATGGTGCAATTAAAAGTAAAAGCCTACAGACGAACAAACAGTTCAAGGTTAATTTTCATCGATTGAAACTCTTTTATGAAGGATTCCAAGTGGAAAATGTGGAAGTGATAGCGTTAGAAAACCCTCATTATGAAGATTGAGCGATAATTGCGTCGAACCAATGATATGAAAAAAGGAGTTGCTTAGGAGGCAATCCAAGGGAAGTTTATTTCTTTTCATTTACATTCTTGCATTTGTTATTTATGTTAAATGCTCCATTTCTTACATTTGATGTTACATTGGGGACAATGTAAGTTTTAAGTGTAAGGGTGGGATCCTAGTTTTCATGCATGTTTTTAATTTTATTTATTGCTTATGTTAAGATGGTTTGTTGCTTATGAGTGTTTCTTAGTTTTTTTTTTAAAAATCAATCAAACAAAGAAATATTTTCTATTTTTTCTATTGCTTTTAAGACTATATAGTCATAATTAGAGAGTGAATTGATTAGAAAAATTCATGACAACTTGAGCATATACTTTTACTCTTGTGATTGGTCAATATACATTATCTTTAAAAGAGTAGAGACTAGTGGTAAACACAAGATAGTGAGATTTGAGCCTTTATAGACTAACACATTCATACCAGTCTTATTGTCTTTTGTTTATGTGTGACTTTCATGATGTGCACATCCTAAATTTGCTTTGATTTTCTATTTGAGACCACAATTTTATCACATTCATTAATTTGGAAATGATATAGGCATTCTTTGTTTCATAAGCTACATTAGCTAAATAACCCACCTGTTGATATGAATTTTCTATTTGTTAAGCCCTTTGAGTTTTATTTGCCTTTTCTTTTTGTGTTAACAACATTACTTGCCTTCAACCTAACCAAATGTCCTACTCAAGCCTTAAAGCTAGTGAAACATTTCTTGATTGTTGATGATATGGATGCACAAACATTATAAGTATAGGGTTATGCATATATGTGAGTTGGTTATAATTATTATAATGTCATTTTATCTCTTATCAATGAATTCCAAATGATGATGTAGCTTCTTTCATTTAAAAAAAAGAAAAAAGGAAAAAGGAAAAAGGAAAAGAAAAGAAAAGAAAGAAAAAATATGTTTAAATACAAGTATCAAGGAGGAAATGCAATTATTTTGCAAAGTTATTCATAATTAGTTTTTTCTCCTAAATTTGTATGGAATGGGTGATTTGAGTATGATGCATATAAGGTAGATGTTATTTTGAAGTATCACCACTTATAGTTATAATGTATTGTTAGTTATCAATTGTATAAGTGATTCCTTCTAATTGATTTTGCTTCATGTGGTTTATGGTGTGAGAGCTTGAATCTAAGAAGTAGAATATAGTTTTTATATTCATTATAGCTGATGGTATCCAGTTTTAAGCGAATGTTAGTTTTTGCACTTGATATTCCATTAAGTGTTTTCTTGTTTCACTAGCTTTGATGGCTTCTGCACTACACTATCCAAATACATCTCATCTTAACCTTTGCCCACATTACAACCTTAAAAAAGGCATTTGATTCATGATTATGCATGTGAATCCTAGTGGTGGGGAAATTAAATGATATGCAAAATCGTGAAATGTCGTGATCATGAATGATGTTTGAGTAGACTTATGGATCTATCTTATTTAAATACATTTTGTCCAAGTCTACCACTAGATTGCTTAGTTTCTAAAGGAAATGATTGTTGATTGATCATGAGTAGGCTTTGGATGTTGAGTTCTTGCTATGATTTTGAAAGGTATTTCTCTTTACTTATGACAATCTATTTTTGGAAAATATAGAAAAATGAGTAAGTATTTTGTTTTGTGACTTTGATTTTGTTGTTTTGCTTAAGGATGGTCAAAAGCTAAGCACAGGAGAACTTAACGCGTGCTTGATTGTTTATACATTTATTCCATAACACTTAGTGATTTTTGAAATGCTTAAGACATTCATTTTAGCTCATATTTCATTTTAGATTCAATTTGGAGCATAAGAGCTAAAGTGAGTTAAAAAACACATTCTTTGAATCATCCTCTTGGTGTTCACACTCAATTGTCATTGTGGACAAGAAGGTGAAGGATTAGAGTGAAGATGGGACAAGAAAATGCCATAAAAAGAAGAATATATCATGTCGTGCACATTCACGAATTAGGCATTTTAATTGATTTGCATAGTTGGATGCATGGTCGTGCACCCAACCGTGCATATGCCTAGAAATGTAGTTTTTACTCTAAATTGACATTTTAGGCAATGAAAGAAGGGAGAATCATCTTATAGGAAAGCACAGAAACCTTACCTTTTTTGGTATAGGCATATCGTCATTGTGTGTCGTTGTTCATCCCTTCTTTAAGGATTGTTTACGTTATTTTCTACTTATTGAATTGTGTAAGAATGATCTGAATGCTCTATTATATTGTTTTTATGTAAACCTATTGCTAGAATCTTGAATACGATATGTAATGGTTGTATTTTAGGTTCATTTGTGGCAACCAATGACATTGAATCATTAGAGATAACATAACATAGGTTAAATAACCTAAACTTTTATAGTTGTTGCTTAGATTGATGTGTTTTCCTTATTTGTAATGTGACTGTCTGACTAAATCTAGAGAACTTGTTCTAAGTTGTTCGATAGCTTGGTTTAATTAAAAAATTATTTTTGGTTAAACACGATCTAACAAAAACCAAGATTAACAAAGCTTTTTAATCTACGATTAATAGTTCTAAGAGAGGTATGAAAACAACAATGCAATGACGTATGTTTGTTTATGTTTAGACTGAGATTGATTCAAGAACTGGATTCCAAAATCATTTATAAATTTTATCATTTCTCACTGCTTGCTTTGATTTGCTTTTATAAGTTCAATTTTACTTTGTTTTCTTAATTGCATTAAATTAGACCCTCTTTATACATATATATATAAAATTTAGAAAGGTGAATTGATTTAATTTCAGTGGGATCAACATAAACTCATCAGTAGCTATAGTTTTAAATATAGTTATTTTGTTGTAATGTTACGACTCGCTACCAAAGTGTTATCATCTTGACATGATCTACTCCATATTTCAAAGGAAGTCATCGATAGCCTTTGTGTCCCTTGATCCTCCAACAACCTTAGGCTCCGGGACCTTTGGAAGGAATAATAGGTGTCTCAACTTTTTGTGTCACCGTCATCTTACATAAGCTCCAGTCTCCCTTTACTTTCTTCAACTTGGCAGCTAGACTAGTAAATGCTTCCTTAAGCATAATAATTTTAGCAACAAGAGAAGTCTCCAAGAAATACCTTTTTGGAAGCATCCAAAACAACGATATTGACCGTTCCATTTATTTCTTCTCGAAATAGAGATTGCTCCTTCTCCATCTTTCCCTACATATCTACAAAGTATATCTATCTACAACATTCTATATGCGTTTATAAACTTTCATATTGTTCCACAATGTTCTATAAGATTTCATAAGCTTTTGCCATATTCCAAAAGCTTTTGGGATCTTCTATAAGTTTTTACTATGTTCCAGAAGCTTCCAAAGTCTTCTATAAGACTCCACCATGATCTAAAAAACTTCTTTGAACCGAACCTTATCTTGTAAGCTTTAAAACATGCAAAACGTGACATTTTGTGGGCCCCTTAATTACAACATATACATTCACTAATTCAAGCAACTTATAAAAGCACAAGTAGAATCTCTAAACGTCCCTCCTGTCCTTCTCTTCATTAAAATAAACCGATAATTGTAAGATCAACTTCGTAGAGAATAAATATAAAAACAAAATTAAAAAGAGCCACAAAGAAGAAAATGAGAAATTTATGAAAGCATAAAAATTATATTAAACATCAAATTACTGGCAGAAAAACCCATGCCATGATTTAAAAGAGGTTGCTAGGTATTTACAAACTCTCACGTAACTTTCACTAGTCTTTCAAAAAGGTTGAGAAATTTTCAATCATGTATATATACAAAATTGAGAATGACAACAACGTCCAACACATACTGTGCCATCTTCTGCCATCTTCATAACCACCTATACAACAAGAACCCAATTACACAACAAAAAGACATATTACGTAGTTCAACAACGTCCAACACATACTGTGCTATCTTCTGCCTCATAACCACCTATACAACAAGAACCCAATTACACAACAAAAAGACATTATGCCAACTACATCTTGTATTATGAATGCTAAATGTTGTTTTTAAGGGTACAGTGGACAAACACAATCTATCATACAGCAAATGAAAAGCTTGCTCATAAATTTAACAACCCAATACTACATTAACCAGAAAGCGGAAGAGAATTTAAGTCATATTCCCAACATTAATTAATACAAGAACTTTCTAACAATAAGCAAATACGATTTACGATAAAAGAATTTGCCTACATTCCAAGAAAACGTATTCGTCAGTTCAACTCATTTTGTGAACGGTGCTGGAAACAAATGAGCGAAGCAGGGACACTAAGATAACACAGCTGAAATTTACTGAATGCCTCATCCTGTTGAAGATTCGTCTACCCACAATTTTGTATTAGCTCCAAGCTACATATACAAGAAAAATTTCTTCCCCCTAGTGTCTAGTATAATCTACAAGATGAATCTAACAAGAACATGCTTTCAACGCAGTCCAACTATGAAAGTTGGAATTTCATGGCCAATTACTCTTGTCTAAAATCATATTGAGAATCAGCTCATATAATGGTAAATTTGGCATAGCACACAAACAGAATTGAGGAACTGGTTTTCTTTTTTTTGGGGTCCCGCCAAATGAGTATAAAACAAAACGCATTCTCTAGTTCTTTCCTTCTTGAAGTTGTCGAAGATGCTTCTCATTTTGCACGGGTCCTAACTCATGCGTTCTCAAAGTCCAGTTCAGATAGTCCCAGGTCACAGTAGCCCTGATCATCCAATTGAAGATTGTCATCCTCCTGCCTGCCAGGCATTAAGAAATCAAAGCTGTACATGTTGCCCGGAACTGGTAGCTCCGTATGCTCTGAGCTACAAATAAACCTCGCATATGGGTTCTCCAATGGCGGCTGGTGCTGCATCATTGGATTTTGAGGATATGAACGCTGAGCAGTATCGAAATTTGTATGAAGCGGAGGGCTGTCCATGGAACTGAGCAGTTCATCCACACTGAAAATCTCATCCATTGAGAAATCCTGCAAAAAATCCTGGCCATCATGACCATACATCCACCCAAAATCCCCGGCCTTTGGAGTTTCACATGCCTCGCTCTTTTCTACCTCTTCTTTGGTAGGATAACTTTCTGTTTTAGTTTCACGAATACCTTGCATAGTTTCCTCCTGGTCGTTCTTCACCTCCTCTTTTAGTGCACAATTTCGCAATGAAGGTTCATATATCACGGGGGTCTCTGTTTTGAGTTGTGATTGACCTTCACCATAATCAACCTTTGCAACCTGCTCTTTTGTATCTTCACATCCACAAATTTCAGAGTGATTCGAAGTCATAGTAGAGTCCGAATCTCCAGGAGTTGCAACCAGAGAATAATCCTTAGGTGTTATAGATGAAAAAGGACCCCTTGAAGTACCTGTAGGAAGCGCCACCTCCGGAAGATTTAGCCGGGCATAAGGGCCATACATAGCCCTTGCTGCTTCGTCATAGGCAAGAGCAGCCTCATAGGCAGTAGGGAAGGTACCAAGCCAAAGTCTTGGCCCTCTATTAGGTTCCCTAATCTCTGCAACCCACTTTCCCCATGTCCTCTGCCTAACACCTCTATAATTACAAACAGAGTTCTGGGGTCCTCCTTTCCCTTTCATGCATCCTTTTTTTGATCCCTTGGCAGGAACTCTCCGCGATGGTTTATTATCTCCATTACCACCAGAATCAATATACTCGTTGTATTCTTTCCACTTTTTCAGTGTTTGAGCCACGGACTTGGTACCGTCCCGTCGCTTCCTCTTCCTGATAGATTCCGATGGCACAAAAGCCACATCAGAACTTGCAACAAAAGATCCCATCTTGCAACTTTCAACGACTTATCCTTTCTTCACAACAAAATCCACTCCACGGTTTACGTAGTTATACTCTACAAATCCCCACTAAACCCTACCACGAGAAACCCGTAACACGAGTAACCCGGTTTATCTGCAACCGACAAAAAAGAGCAAAATTGGAACACTGGGATCACAGAAGAACAGAAGGGGAAAAGGAACGCACAAGAACAGATATTGCAGTTAAATGCTCAAAACTCAAACTTATCCAGACTTTAAATTTCCTATTCGGAATGTGAAAATACACCCGGTTATTACTACGTTTACCCACTACGCAAGGAATTACGCTTGCGGTCCAATACAACTATTATTATTTCGTTTCCTATTTAGTGATAGACTATTACAACTTTATTGCACAACCGGTACCTTGGAGATCAAGTTTACTTATTAGTAATCAGAAATACTATTACATTTCTAAAATGACCCGGAAAAGGACAACACTATTAAGTTTTGTTCAACTTCAAGAACGATGACGTTCCGGTTACGCAACGACTCATCCGCTCCTTTCCCAAAATCCCCAAATTACAACCTACAATCAAGAGATTAAAGACAGAACGAAACCCTAATCCTAAATCTTCAAAACCCAACCGCTCAAAACAGAATTACACCCAATTAACCCAGAATCGTCACCAATGAAAGAAAAACCGTTTCCAAAGTTCAATCAGCAAAGTAGAGGATAACTGGAAAGAAATCAGTCAAGGAGAAAAGGAAAGGCGAAGTTGACCAACCTGTAAGTTGTCCCCGGAAACACAAGAACTGAAAATTTAAACTCTTTCAACTCCTCTTCTTGCTCCTGGTACGCTTTACTGAATCCCGTGTAAGTTTGATTTGTTCTGTAGGATAGGCAGATGATTCTTTGGTGTGATTTGATGTTTGTATTAGGATGAACAGAGAGTAAGTTTAGCAGAGAGCTGTGTCTGTTTGCTTGGCTTGAGAAACATTACAAAGGAGAGAAAATAGATATTTATAGCCTTCTCTAGATATTTCTGATTTCCTTTCTCCGATATAATGACGTGGCAACGATCTTATCACGATATGTGGGTGAACCTTAGTTGTTATACAGTGAGCACCCGAACCTTCTCCGAGCCTCCAGAGCCACCCGTTTCCTTTGCCTCGAAGCAATTGCCAGTTTTGCGCTCCTTCACTCTTTCCCCCACGAAGTTTCTCGAAATTTCAAGTCTGCCACTATATCTGGACCCTCAAGCCTTACAATTATCTTCTCCTCCTGCAAGCTGTGTCCAGTTCCGTTATTAGTCATTCGGAACGACAATGTAATCAGCATTTCGATAACTGGATTTCTCCGTAATTTGTATAAGTTTTGCGCCACTAATCTGATTGTCTTGTTCCTTCTTATTTTGTTTTCCTTTTCTATCAGTTGATCAATGTGAAGCAACTAACTGGACTACACGTTAGCATATCCGTAAATTATTAAATGAACAGGGGCAGTCTATGTACTAGATGAAAGGACTAGTGGACGCAGGAAAAAGATATCAATAAAGCAGCCCGTGGATACGACAAGAGGGACACACGTGTAAAACTCAACAACGGCCAAACTGTCTAGTGATCCCATCCTAGTTCTCTGGTCATTCTGTGCATGACTAGGACGTGGCCGCGTGGGATGAGGCAGAGACTGTTCTGAACAGGTTTGACACGCCGTTGAAAAGAAGTCATCATCAATTCGAGTAGAGATCAAAGTCAAATTGGCAATTGGATCTAGAAAGCATCGAGACGAGTTGTGGACCTGTGGAAACGTCATCCGTGACTTAGTGTGAATGTTGGAATTCATTTGTTTATCCCAACGGCAGTAATGGAAAGCAGCCCAATTGAAGGTTTGTTATAATAGAACAAAGGTACATAGACCTAACAGTAACTGCTCCAACAGTATGATTATAATTATTATGGATCGTCTAGGCCACGAAGGGGGCAGTATTGTATGTATAATTTCAATTGAATAAGGTCAGGCCCATTCAGTATTTGATGGTCATTAATTTAATAATTTTTACTAATTTATTCTAGAATTAAATTGACGGTATTGCTCACTTGTTTTTACTGCTTTTTCGTACGGCGGATCCGAACCATGTTGTTGGACGGTCGATTAAGAAGTTATATTGTATGCTATGCACCTTGCAAGAACATGAGATACAGGATAGAAGTAGGAAGAAGGAGAGATTTTTGGGAACAAAGTTGCAGGTGTTATTAATAGTAAAAATTATTACAGCTATAAATCAATGGTCGTACAGGTTCGCGAGCAAGTAGATGGCATTTAACATTGCAAAAGGCACCATCACCCGCGGTTTTATCTATCGGAAAAGAAAAAGAAACAATTTGACAAGAAGACTATTGAAAGGGAAAACCCGGCGGTACTGAAACTCCAATAGTATGAGAAGGGAAAAATTGGACACCCACTGTTGTTGAGCTTGCTTGACAATGTCTACGATAGCCAATTTCTATGTATTTAATTATATCGTATCTCTTAACATGCAGGCAGATCCCCTGGAGGTGCCTGTAAAGTCTGCAATTCCCCTACCCCATCCTCCACCAAAAAAGCCATCGCCAGACCCCATGTGATATGAACGTCCAAGTGACAGTGCATTATCCACACACCTATTCAATCACAGTGCAGACAGATAGTTTAGTATTCAATTCATTTTAGTTTCATGGAGAGAAAAGGGCAACATTTACTTACCAGGATTATCAGCAATGAATCTGATGACAGCCCAGCCATTTGAGGGCACGGCAACTGTATTTCTCATCGGTGGATCAACAAGATTGAATTTTGATGTATCCTTTTTAGGATTGAAATTTCCAAACCCTTCAGCGATGATATAGAAATCATATCCATGCAAATGAATCGGATGATTCTCGGGCGTAACAATGCTTGTATCTTGTATTACAACCTGAACGCTTGATCCGTACTTCAACTTATACAATTTAGTGCCGCGAACAGGTTGCCAAAGTGACCTGCTCACGTTACCAGTGTAATCGAACTTCACATGTGGTTTTGCCGGAAAATCAGTCGTGAAAACTCCAGGGATACTGTTGTGATGAGCTTGGAGCAAAGAGAAAGTTGACGGGAGAACAAAAGAAACATTGTTCATGCTAGCAGTGAAGCGAGTGCCATTTGGTCCCTGACAATTTCTAGCTCTGGCGTTTTTGGGACACTTGTTGAGTCCTAAACCAACGGTGAAGAACAGGCTTTCGTCAATATCTGTGGGGACTTCCACCTTCTGTGGACTTTTAAGGCTTCTGGTAAATGCCGTAACTGTGGGTGTGTCGTTGAACGCCGGTAACGTTGGCATAATTGGGTTGCTTGGTAATCCCTTTGCAGGGCACGGCGCGGACTTGTATTCGAGAATGGCGGTGGTGGTTGTGTTATCAAACGGTGCGTTTTGTGCACTTTGATAAGCACGTGCAGCGATGTAGTAACGGGCAGGTGGTTTGTCTCCGGAGATTAAGACGTCGGTGGTCTGACCGGGTCCTAGCATGATAACTGACGTGGTAAAGGGCTTCAAGTAGGAGGCATCAGCACCAACAACTGTGAACTGGTGGCTGGCGATGGTAAAGAAAAGTGGTTGATTGAGTGCAGCGTTGATAACTCGGAGAAGGTGTGTTTCGCCGGAGTCTATTGGAACGATGATCGTATCTGCACAAGTGCACATTGGTTAGGCCCATAATTCATCCATCAGGGTTGTGTTCATAGATATTTTCAGCTCAAGTTTCTATTGTCAACTTTATTTTCTTTTCCCCTTTAGACATGGAATTAGGAGAACAGCCACACACCTTTGGCGGAGCAGTTGTAGAGATCACCAGGTTGACCGTTAATGGTATATGCGTCAGAGATATTTGGAGAGGCTCCGGTTCTAGTTGCCCTCCTCACCACATCTATCGGATTAGCATCCCACCATTCTCCTGTCAATGAACCAACCCTATTAGCTAGCTCACTACTCACTATTTCATTAGGAATATTGTTATATATATATATATATATAGAGAGAGAGAGAGAGAGAGAGTACCAAGGAGAAGAGGTGTTTCTCGTTTAGGCTTGGGAAAGGGGTAGGAGGATCCTTCTTTTGGACGGATAATAAGAGCACCATAGACTGTAGCTCTAAGCCATGAGCTATGAGCATGCCACCATAGCGTCCCTTCCTGTCCTTGGATAGTGAACCTGTAAGTGTAACTCCCTCCTGGTCTTATCGGGCATTGCGTCACAAATTCTGGCCCATCTGCCCATGCTGTTCTCATCTGCCTAATCCCATGCCTAAGGACACAACCAAAATATTTGATCAGTCAAACATAATTAAGAACCATGATTACTTAGGAAGCACGGCTTCCATGGAAGTTTTACATGTCTTCCAAACATCACCGTCTAAAGAATATCACGCCTCTATTGTAATGTACTATACAACTGTTGCACAAGTTGACTAGGAGAAGTAGAGTAGTAGACTATTGACGGGTTACCAGTGAATGGTTAGATTATATCGGGCTCTGTTTTGAACGTTTATCACTAGACTGTCTCCATTATTCACTTCCAAGGTTGGTCCGGGGAACATCCCGTTAACTGTGATGCTATTATGAGTCTTGCACAGCCTCTTCACTTTCGTCGCTTGAACCTGTTTCCGCATTTCAAATGTTTAGTGTCCAATAGTAACAATGTATTATACTGCAAGAATAAGGAAATGATTTGTGTATACATGAAGCGTGCGTAAAATTGACTTACAACAAAATCATGGTAGTGAGTTTTTGCACTCGCTGATGAAATGGTAGAAGCTAGGAGATGGAGAGTCACGCTCAAGAAGAATAGAAAACATCTACGATTGTCAAGGATGCTGTTGACAACCTCCATTGTCGCTTGATGTTAGAACGATGAGGGGATTTATGGGTAAAGACTTAATAAGAGTTGATACAAGTGAGGGATGAAGTAGAAAGGAGCTGGGCCTTTATAGGAAGAGTACAAAGGAGAGAGTTGTTTGAGGTTGGCAGATTAGGTTTTGATTCAGAAATGTTCAGACTGCTGGGGTAATCTTAGTTCAACCCTATAGAAGTTGTTGCACCCACTGGGATGTTTAGAGTAAATAATTTCGGCACGCTTGTTTCTCAAGTCTTTTTAGCTTCTGGTTGGCAATTAGCAAATCACCGTCAGTACTAACGATTTCACGAATTGTCTATTTCCACTCTCATTGTGAATATGAAAGGTACTAAAATATTATATACCTCTAATCACAGGCACAACATGATAGTAATATCAAAGTAAGACAATCTTAATTTGGTACATATTTTTAACAGAGATGGTTTACTTGTTGTAGTAATGACGTTTTCTTCCTTTTCAGCTTCAGTTCTTCTCGGAAACAAATCCTCATGCATGCATGTTTAGTTAAAGGTAGCATTCAAACTCCCTAAATCATAATATCCCATGAAGTGATGAACACTTGAAAGATGACAACCAAATAATGAAGTTAAACTAACCACACCCGTTTCACTATATATCGCAAGAAACAGTTGACAATTATAATCATTCAATATTCCAAAACTTCAACACCGTTGCTTCCTTCGCTTATTAATGACATTGACCGACTTTATGGCATATTATAATGGTAAGTTTCAGTTAAGTCAATATGATTGCTTGGACATCTGCATACGATATTGCGGGAAGATTTAACATAGCTAATAGTGGACCATAAATCTAACTGAAACCTCGTTTGAAAGAAATAAATTAGTTTGCTTGTCTTAACGGTATACCCATAGGTTCAGACAGTTTGTATGGATTTAAAATGCTCTATATAGTTAATTGATTCACTTTGAAGCACAGTGCATGATCTTCATTTTTGTTTCGTCCATAAAAGAACCTGGTGATGAATTTAAGAGTTACTCGAGTGCCCGTGTTGACTCTTACAATAGATGGAGTTAATGGTGTACGGTTTAGAAAAGGTAGAGTTTCTTTGAAAGGAAGCATACGAAGACTTGAGTTGGGAGATACAGAAAGCTTCCAGGATTTTGATAGGTGAACAAGATTGGAACACCAAGTAACGACGTTGGGTGAAGTTTGTTATTGACTTTTCAGAATGTTTAGAACCAATTATTAGAGGAAAAATAGAAAATCAATTGGGACACAGATGGGTTCCTTGTCAAATATTGTGATGAGGTGTGCTTAATTTTTCATCCATCGTCTTCTTTTCCCACTCCTTTTTATTGTTCTTGGGCATGTAGTTTGTGTCTCAAAGAGATTCCTTTGAAAGGTTCATGTCAATCTGAACGCGGACCACTTTTTTCTTTTCTTCTTTTAATTTGTTTTCAGTGTGAGATTACAACCACTGATTAGTGTTTTATTTCTTGTTTTTAAGATAATTTAGAAAACTTTTGTTTCCTTTGGGAGAATTTAAAAATGATATGAAATTAGAGGATTTAAATTTTGTTTCCATAGTTATTTTCTCTTTTTTCAATAACATATTCTAACCATAGTAATCAATTAAATTGCAATTTCTGGTTGTAATGCAATAAACCTTGCCACCGTCAAGAAAAGGACACCCCATTTAGGCCTTTTAAGTTATAACCACTAGTTGTTGCCTGATTTCCCAAATATGAATTGTCATAATTCAAGCTATTGGTATTGATCAAGCAAACAAATTGGCGTATACCAAACGTTGTTAGGAGACACTAACCAATTCTTTCGATTTACGAGTCCGATAAATCCAATGCATGAACTTCTCGTTAAAGATAAGAGTGCTCCATTTTGAAAGTGATAAATATGGTGGGAGATATCAATCTAGGAACATAGTTAGGAGACAACGGAAATTCTTGAGTCCGATCAAATCCAATGCAAAACATCATTTTCTAGCAATGATTCAATGTTAGGTTGGAAAAAATGATAGGCAAATAGGACAAATAGAGAGACCAATTCAAAAACTATCAAACTTTCCTGAACAGCTTCGGCTGACCAACGTCCGCCAGGCAAAGGGCTAGCTGCTGCTTGGAGCAGTTAAAGAATAGGGCAATTGTTTCGATGTGCTTGAGTTAGATGTCTTTTAAAAAACTTTCTTGAGTTAGTATTACTAAATTCAACGTGTAAGAAGTTAAAAATCCTGGAAAAAAGCCTTCTTATGTGAATCTATATGAATTGAGAAGTTGGGAATGATGATTAAGAAAAACGTGAAAAAGATAAAAGGACCAAGTACAAAAGCTGTGGATTTTGTTTAATCCCTTAGGAGATGGCATCAAATTGATGCACAGGTTAATGTTGGTAATTTTCTTAACTTGGACAATAATTAATTATTATTTTAATAAATTTACAATTAAACAAATTAAATTTGATCCAGTTAAAGATAATAAAGTATCTTAATAAAGAATCTTATTTGATAGGCTGAATTCCAGCAAAAAAATGGATCCTAATAAGCGTACGTCGAAAATGCATTGAACACACCGAAAGAAAACTAGTTATTAGCGATGGACAATTATTGACAGAAACAGAACCGTTAGAAATTACCGACAGAAAATCATGTTCCGTCAGTAAAATTGTCGGAAAAATTTTTAATTTGTAACGGAAAAATATTCATCTGTAAATATGGAGGGAAATAAACTCGGTAAATTTTTCGACGGAATATAGCGAATGTAAGAAACGTCAATCGGTAAAGAAAGCAAGAATGCTTAGGGGAGTAAATAAGTTTTGAGTTTACCAACGGAAGGTAAATTTTAGTCGTAAACATCGTCGTTTTGTTTTGGTTGATAATTTTTAAAAAAAAAAAAAGAAGTCATTTTGTAAATAGACTGCATCTTCCCCTCGTCCATCGTCCATCGTAGCCCCATTTCCCCTCTCGTCCATTGCAGAACCAAAGAAGTTTCTCTCTTTTGTCATTGTCGTCCGACTGCACCCTTCGTCGTGCCACCGCGCCTCCTCATCGTGCCACCACGCGTCATCATCGTGCCACTGTCCTCAGCAAGCCAATGTCGTTATCTTTGTCTCTACCGAAGGCCACCGCCTGTCACTCGTCTTCGTTATCGTCGTCGTCGTCGCATCTACTTCAGGTATTGTATAATCGTATCTCGTGCACCACACCTCGTCGCCGTCGCATCTCTTGTAAATGTATAGGTTCATTACGACGCCATTTGGTTCTATAAATATGGAGTTGATTCTGTGAATGAGTTAGTTCTGTGAATGTCTTAAATTTCTTTGGTTCTGTGATGATTGGTTCAACCTTTCTTGTGTTTGACGTCTGAGTAGAATATTAAAATTTCGGTATCTATATTTGGTTCTGTAACTTTCATTCATCAATGCTTATATCACCAAATGACAATCCTCTTTGTTACAGAAAAGTCAAATTGAACAAGATATCACTTTGTTTTCAGTTGGTAGTAGGAGCACCGTGACTTAATTATTTCACTTGTTAGTGAAAAAGAAAGAGGAGATATCTAGTTGTAGTTCATTTGGAAATTGTAGGGTCTTTATATATCTAGAATTCCCATATTTCCATTTATGGCGTGCATTATGAACTAGAATGACTCTCTTTGTCTTGAGACTCTGTAAAGTTAATTATATCAAAATGAATAGGTACCTAGTAGATTTTTATCCAACTCAGCCTTTTCCCAAGATTTGTGGCCAAATTGCTACAATTCTTACACATGCTACTTGAAGTTTGGAGGCTCCAAGTCAACACCACGATGCTATTTTGATCAATAATATTCATCAAACATTAGAAATTTTTTTGATAAGGTAATAATATTGAAATAAAATTTATGCCCAACGAAGCTTATTTGGAATATTAAAAAGTTGGCAAGCATATGCTTATAAGAAATTCTCCTTATTATAGATTTTATCCACTCAATTGTTAAGATTGCCTCAATCATGTATAATAATAATACATACATATTGACAATGAATTCTAATATCCCACTTCATATAGGTGGAAGTCAGTTTCTCCTAGTCATTCATTTGTTATCCAAAATAAATGTACTTTGTTTCAAAAAGTCACGTACATACAAATAATTATGCAATGATTGATCTCTTAATTAATTGAAATAAAAAAATAAGGTTATAGGAATAAGTATAATATTATGTTAAATCTTGATATGCTTGATTCTTCTTTATTATCAGTTCTTCACTTAAATTGTACATGTGCTCTATTTTATTCATTTTCTTCATCGCTTAATTGTTCAATTGATCTATTTGATTTCTTTGTTCACTTTGTCATTCCATCGATTTTTATCTTTCATATGCTTCTTGATTCATTTATAATAGAGCTACTTATAGTGACAAAAATAAATCCATTAATAGTACTAGGTTTTGTTATTATTATTTTTGGTCTTAAACCAGGGTATCTACCGGCGGACCCAATGACTAATCCCCTCGTTGGTTTGTAGGCACCTCATAGAGTGGGACAGCTGGCCCAAGGATTTAAGGCTGCTCCATACCCAAAGTCAAGGATCGAACTCTTGACCTTTGGTTAAGGATGGATGAGTCCTTGCCACTCAACCACACCCCTTAGGTTAAGTTTTGTTATTATTAAAGCTATGAATTAAGACCTCATTTAGTTAGCAATAAGACTTCAATTACCATGAGTATTGACTCGTCTAAGTAAAGATAAACACAAATATAATTCTCAAACTTCCTACTATGGTCACTCCTAATCTTTCATTCTTGAAAGAGCTTTTGGTTTGTTTTCCTATTTAGAAAGCTCCATAAATCTTGTCCTTGTTAATTTTACCCTTGGAAGTTTATTGAAAAGTTATTTAGAGTTTAGGCTAGAGATAAGATCCATGCTTTTATGTCCAAGCATTTTTATGCCAAATCCATACATTTTAACAATTTTTTAGTTGCTAAATTGCCATTTTACATATACTTAATATTAGGTGTTGCATCACTCATTTATGCTAATATGAGAATATATAGCACGATTATGAGTAAATTTGTTAAATTTTTAGGTTTTTAAATCATGATGAGATGATCTAAGTCCATAAACTACTATACGAAAACACTTAACTAAAGTTACAATATGAAGATTATTTATTTCAAAGCTTTTAATTCTATCAATTGGAACTTCATTCTTGCTTTTAGGATTTCCTCTCTAGCTTACTTTATGATTTCCTATCTAATTCTTTTTATAAAATGTGAGAAATTGAAGATGTATAACATATCATAGATGATCTTTTGTTTTCATGTATAGTTAACCATCTTTCATCCTCGCTGTCCCTCACCCATCGCGTGTCATCGTCATCGTCTTCCTTTAACCGTCTGTTGAGGTGACATTTTATTCTTTGATTGTTTTTAACGACATCGTTGAGTTTTTTTTGTTACTGTGTTTTGTATGCTACTTTGATTGTCATTGTCTTCTTTTCTTTGTTTTGGTTATCTTCTTTGGCCGTTAGCTCATTCTAGCTCCGTCATCTTCTTCCTTCATATGCTTCAGTGACTTTTTCTGCGTGTCAGTTGAGGTAAGTGGGTTTTGTTATTTACTAGGTTTTTGTGTACTTGGTTTAATTTAGGTATTTATCTGTGGTTTGAGCCTCCCATTTTAACTTGCTGCATTTTTAATGTGAAAGGCCTGCACTAACCGAAACTTATTTGTGGTATGAACTTCAATTTGTGGCTTTAAATTTGAAGTATTATTAATGTAAATTTAAGTTTATGGTATGAACGCATATTTGTTTTATGATGGGATTGATAAATGAATGATTTTAGGGTTTTGAGGAACTTTAATATAGGATATTGGTTAATTTGCTACTGAAATAAAGAATGAAGAAGAAATGTAGAAGTGCTATTTTGTGTGTATATAATGTGATGTACAAATAGCCCTCATGCCATTGCATAATCCTAAGGAGAGAAACTCCATTTCTCATCATTATCAGTTTACTTTCCTAATGATTGTTCGTTTTTTGGTTTTTGTTTTCCTTCTTGGGTGTTTCTGAGTATGCCCGATAGAATGACCTATCAAATTTATGCTATTTGGTCGAAAAAAAAAGTTTGGGACTTTATGTGCAGGTGCTCGGTTGCAAGTTGTTTGCTGTTTTTCTTCATCTTTCTCACTTGCATTTTTGGTATTAGGTTTTTGTGTTGCTTGTATTTTGAAATTACCCAGGTTAAGGTGGCTTGCTAATGACTTATTTTTTTGGCATGTGCTTGAGAATGCGCCTCCATTTGATCAAATTGAGTTGGCGTTTTGCCTTGCTCAAGATTTCTATAGTTTTTATATTCAACTTGTAATGCCAATTGAGGATCTTTTTAGGAGAACGAGGGATCTTTTTATCATGTACTTGAGATTCTGTTCTCTCATTGTTTACAAGATCTAGTTTTCCCTGATTAAGTTCTAAGGATTAGTTCCTCTTTTTGGAGGACAACCTCTCCTACTTCAAAAATGGTACCATGGTATGAGGCTAGATAGGAGAAACGTTAAATCTTTTCATTTGAGTGGTGGTGGAGAGAGAGTAGGTGGAGCTGCGGACATCGTCTTTTTCGAGAGGGACGTGAAGAGGGGAGGCTAAGCACTGAGCTAGTGTGTTCTTCCTTGCTCCTGGGTGCCCTTTCATTGTTATTATCCTATTTGTATGTTTTTTGCTTTTTGTTTGTGGATCTCTGTGATAGGCTTTGGCGAGCGGATCATTTGGTCAACAGATAAAGTCTGAGGAGAAAACTTTAGAGTAATATGATGAAAGAGCACCGGATCTCTGCCAATCCTCTCGCCCCTTTCTCTCATGAAAGTTATGCCCCCTTCTTCGACGAGGTATGTAAACAGGCGGTTCTTTTTTTAAGATTAAATAAGAGGTATGTAAACGTTGCTTTCCCTCTTTCTTGACGCTCTCAGTCTCTTTTCCTTCTCCACAGCCTCCTTTTTTCGGGTATGGTTTTTGATTAATCAGTCTCTTCTGCTTTGGTGTTTTTTTGGTTTTGTTGGGTTTTTTGAAATTTATGTTCTTTATGATTTTTTGCTTTTGATATTAGCTTCTTTGTTTGATTTAGTGTTTATGCTTTCTGGGTTTGATTATGTTGATCTTTTTGCATATGATATTGTTAGGTTTATGTCAAGATTGAATTTTTATGCTTAATGATCTTATAGTTTCAGACGTTTTGTGTTTCTATATGTTGAGTCAAAGTCTAGTTCTTTGAAGCTTTATTGCTC
>JANKOE010000206.1:20916991-20933898 GCA_026284465.1 Erythroxylum citrifolium | reverse complement strand
ATTAATTATACACTAGTTAAAACTTACATATGCTTAATTTTAGAAACAAATATAGATATATCTTATTCAAAATTTGATACATATTCTCTTATATTATAATTTTAAATGATATTTATTTTTCAAGAAACCAAACTTATGTTGTAGTCTATAAGATCTTATATCTACTTTCGTCTTAATCAAATTTGCGTTGTAAAGTTAAATTGGATAAAAATTAGAATTGGGTTCAAACTATATTGGGAAGAATAGTTAACATACTACTGACTCGTACCTGCAATTTTGTTCTTCTTTCATGTGGTGATGACGGCCCTCCAGCAGGCGATTGCATGCCCATAAAGGAAGAAACTTTATTGTAATTGCGAAGGAGGTGGTCATTATTCACGCAATGTCCCTATCCTCGGTCTCGACAAGGGGATGTACCATCCGTACCAAAAAAACAGACCTCGGTTGAAAACGTAAATGAACAACCCAAAATAATTATTACCAGTCCATGATTCACCAAGCCATTTCTCATTTTTATGTAATGCAACCTGCACAGTAAAAGAGGACAACCAGAATCTCGTAGGCGAGAGATTCAATAGAATTGAAATTAATCGTACAAATGATACCAAATTTATTTCTCATCGAGTAGCGACTGTCAGAAGTTACAAGATGAACTATATATTCAAAAATAAAAAAAATGGTAGATGCACCCACACGGAGTATGCCAATGGCAAACAAAAATGAAAACCAAAAGGCATTAGAAGACGACAATGTACAAGACTGAAATGTTTAGAAGGCGACAATGTCGGGGAAGCAAACGAAGACCGATATTTTTAACCATGGAATCAAATACTTACCCGGCCCTGTAGAGACGAACGTCTTGGAGAAGGAGATCCAAACAGATCCGAGAAGAGCAAACGCCGGAGGAACAGCACCCTGGAGGAACAGCGATCGGGGACAGAGGAACGAGGAGACCGAAGGGGTCGGGGAAGAGCAGTGGTGCGCTGGTTTTTCGGAAAGTTGGATCGGCAGTCGGCGACGAGTAGACCGAAGGGGGAAGAAGGGATTAGTTGTGTAAAATCAGTTTCAGGGACAGGGGCATAGTGTCTGTGTATGCCCTTTTTGGGAGAGACAAGATATCGTGCCCCTGTCTTCTGGAGTCAGGGACTTAAAAGTGGGACAGCATCAACCAAACATCACCGGGGGTAGGATTAGGGACAGTAACCAAACACATGGTTAGTAAATGGGTTGGATGTAAAAAAAAACAAGGGGTACAGTAATTTTTAGTACAGGTGAATTCATTCCCTTGACAAGATCATTGTCAATTTACCGATCCTACAAAACTTATGGCAAGCATTGCTTAGGTTTGGCCTTGAGTAATAACAGAGAAGTCACGCTATGAGAATTCATTCTTAATATTTGATCCTTCTCAATGGCCTTCATTACTTTACCTAATTGACCAACATTCAACTATAATTAAACCTTAATTCCCATTTTTAATAGGGAAGCATATAATTATTGGAGTATCCGAATAAAGATTGTATTCATCTTACAAGACTCGTGGGATGTTATAAAGAGTGGTTATGAAATCTTAATAAGTCGAGAAAAATTAGCTAGCTACATAGACAAAAGTACAACACAATGATTAAAAAACTCATCCAATTCAGTTGGTTCAATCGTCAAAACTTTAAACTGACTAATTTTTTTATTCAATTTACTTTAATAACTCTTGTTGTTAAAAACTAATCAATTTATTTCAGTCAGTTTTTATAAATTAATAAGTCTTTACAAATTCAATAAATCAAATAATTTTTGGTTAACAATTTATTTTTAAATTAAATTTCAAATTCTTTGATAAGTAAGGACAATCTCTCTTAATCCTATTTCAAAATTTTAATTTTAGTTAATTTTTAGCCGATTTTATGGATCTACTACCAGTTGAATTTTTTAAACCTTAAACCTCTTGTTTTATCTGTTTAACTTCCGATTCGATTTCTAAAACATTGATACAATAAAAGCAGTATAGGAAAAATAAGCAACATGATGCCAAGGCCTTGTTATTCATCTAATAAGGAGTTAGCAAGGAGATTTTTCTAAGGACTATGCAAGCAAGCAAACCAAACGAGGCGTGGGAGACACTAAAAAATGAGTTTAGAGGCATGGATGAGGCAATATCCATCAAACTCCAATCCTTATATAAAGATTTTGAGGAGATCATGAATCAATAAAATCTTTCTTCTATCGTATCTCTAATATTTGCGATCAAATTACAAGTTATAGGCGTACGAGAGAAGATACGAAAATAATATTAAAAATATTAAGAAGTCTTCCTGCAAATATGACCTTATTATGGTTGGTAGAAGAATCAAAAGATTTATCAAAAGTCATTAAAGTGGAATTAATGGCTCTCTAGAAGCTCATAAAGCTAGACTAAAAAGATTTGAGTAGCCACTAGAGCAAGCATTCTAAACAAAAATAAATATCTTCAAAAATGATGGAGATAGGAAAAATAGCCACAATAAAAATTCTCAAAGAAGAGGAGCATTTTCTAACCATGGTAGGGGAAGAGGAAAGCAACAAAGTAATGATACATCAAGCTCTTATTGCAAATTGTGCAAGAAAATTAATCATGATACAAAATATTGTTCGTATAAATGAAAAAAGTGTAAAAGACACCTTCATTATGAAAAAGATTGCCGATACTAATAAAAGTAAAAGGCAAAATTTTCAAAAAATAATGAATCTTTTGATCATATAGTATACTCTGTGCAATCTTTAGTGGTTATTTAAAGTATATGACTAAGAACAAGATCTTTATGTAACTAGATGAAAGTGTAAAATCCTAAGTTACACACTGCAAGAAAATAAGACATTTTTCAAAGTTTTAAAAACGTCACAGAATGTCCAAAAACGTCGCAGAATGTATTTTGCGATATTTTAAAAAACGTCACAAAAAACGTCGCGGAATGTAGTATATATAGGTAAAAGCTTTCTGCGATGTTTTATGTAAAACGTCACCGAAAACACCGACATTCCGCGACGTTTATAAAAACGTCACTGAAAGTTTGGACAATCCGCGATATTTTTAAAAAACATTACAGAATCTCGAACATTCTGTGACGTTTTTAAAACGTCACAGAATATAAAGGAATCCGCGACGTTTTTTTGGAAACGTTGCAGAAGACATTCCTCGATGTTTTTAGAAATGTCACGGAATGTCTTCCGCGACGTTTCTATTATTATTTGTATTATTTTTTCTATTTTCGAAAATCATATTAATTTAATAATTTTTTAATTTTAATAATTACTTTTAAAATACAATTTTTTTAAAATCTTATTTGTTTAATAACTATTCAATATTATTTATAAATTTTATTTATTTAATAATTCTTCAATTTTTTTAGTATATCATTAATTTTAATAATTCTTCAATTTTAATATATCATTAATTTTAATAATTATTCATACATCACAAGAATTTCATACCTGCAGATAGTGTATTATCAAGAACCTGAAACCAATGTCCACGTTAAGGGATGAAACATTTGGGATTCTAGGAAAAATGGAGGGAGGGAGATACAATTAAAGCTTCTTTAATATCTACATCTGCAATGCATTGGCAATAGATGCACAAAAACCATCATATCGTAATGTTTATCATATCTCCTAGAGAGACGAAATTAAGGCAGCCCAAATATCGGGTCATTGATCAAGATACTAATATAAGAACATAAACATTCTTATAGGCTCTCTAGGATTAACCGTTTGCCAGTACATCTTCCTCTAGTTTATGTACTCTGTTTCTTGAATCTGCAAGCGTCATTTCAGTTTGTGTAAGCTTGGCTAAATATCTTCCTTTTCCCTCTTTAATGCTTCTGTTATTTTGTCTGCATCCTGAAATAAGCAAATGCTTGTTACTTTAAAGGAGATATTGACATCCAAATCAAAGTCCCAGTTTTTCCAGGCCAGTCGAGAAAAAAACAAGCAATATATCAAACAGAAATTTCTAGGTAACAAAAACAGAAATTCATGTAAAAACCTAACATCGACTATACAATTCAATATAAGAAACACAGGAAACAGTGACCAGTTGAAGCGAACAGGCATAACATATTGACCTTGCCAAGTAAAAGATGATTTTTCTCAAGTTGATAAGAGTGAATCCACCAAATTAGTGTCATAAATTATAAATGCATGTTGAATCATAAATTGAAAATAGTAGGAAAAGCTCGTACTTTCAAGAGCTCTGATAGTTTGGTTGATTCTTCTCTTACCAAAGACAATTGCCGTTCCAAATGTTCCTAACCATATAATAGTAATATTAGCATAAGAAACAAACCGAAATAGAGAGATATTCAATGGTTAACTGCAAAAGTAACAAAAATTAGCTTAGCTTCAATTTCGAAAAAATACTGACCAAGTGCAATTTGAAGGTTTTTAAGTTGAGTATCTTTTGATTTTATTATGCTCATACAATTTGCAAGCTTTCTATTCAAATCTTCAATAATTTCCTTTGATTTCAAGATCTCACTATTGTTGCTCATCTTGACTTCCTCTTAACTTGCAATTGCTTGTTTCAAAGCTTTCTCTAAGTTCAATAGTTGAGCCTTTAGATATTCATTATTTTGACAAAGTTCTTCAATAGTTTCACTATCCTCATCCATCTTTTTTGATTCTTCAGATTCCTAGATAAGGACAATTACAACATAAAAATCTTACATATTAACTCCACCCTAGTTCTCTTTCTTTGTTAAGACACATTCACAAACCATTGGATTCCACAAACATGAGTTATTTGTCACAGATTGATATTGAATAGATGAAATTGGAGTTTGAGGGATAGTTACCTTTTCTAACAAGTGCTGCTTAAGACGAATCAATTATTGACGTGCTTATCCCTTTCATGACAAGTTTCTTTCAAATCTTTCTCCAATTTCTTCAATGATATCTCCAATTCATTCTTCATATGAGAATTTTTCAAATGAATTTACCTTCTAAACAGAAATATATAAAGGTCAAAAATCAATGTGATAAACACATAAGAGGTTCTTCTGCACATATTATTAGAGGGAAATATTACCCTATCCTGAGAGGTCTTGTCAATTAAAGACTGTTTGCTCACTTCCAAAGCAATCTCAAGTTTGTTCTTTTCCATCTAAAAAATAAGGATATACATTAAAACCCCATTATGCAAGGAATGGTATAATATATCAGTATGGAAGGGCCAATGAAGAAAGGAAGTTTAAAGAGGATGATATCAATAACCTTAAGATCAAGAATTTTCTTTCTCCAAAGTAACTATTACTTTCTTTAAACTCTAAAGTGCCATCAGAATCCTTATCTTTCCCTCTTTGCAGCTCTATCTCCAGGTTTCTTATCTCTGATATTTTAGCACACAAATCACCACGTAGGCTTTTGATATTTATAGAAGTCTGCCAATCAGAAAAATTACGCAAATGTTTCAGGTTCCAAAATTAGGAAGAATTAAGAAAATATCTGCAAAATTCTTACATTAAGCTTATAACATCAATATATAGATTATATTCCAATGGGTAAAAATAAATCTACAAAAAAATAAGCACCTACATATGGTATTTGATACAAAGGTTTATATATCCAGACTTGATATAGAAGAAGGGTGGAAACCAAAAAGTAGCAATTCCATAGCTATAATATATGATTTAAGTCCCAATACATCCCATCTAAACTCCACACTCACTTTGTTCTCTTCCATCTTCAGCTTCCGAAGCTCCTCTAGTAAAGATTCATTAATCTTGTACTTCTTTAAAATTAAATAGCCAATAAAAAGGGGAGAGAACAATAAAATTATCATAAACAAAACAAGGTAGAAAACAACAAAATATAGGCATAATTATATTACCTAAGCAAAGAAACATACCTTGTAATTTTAGTTGAGTATCTTCAAATTTATCTTGTTCCTTTTGAAGTTCCATCCTAAGTTGCTTTAGTTGTTGTTCATGATTGGCTAGCATTGCAGCCATGGACCTACTTTTCTCCTCAAGCAAGTCTGCAAGCTCCCAAAGGCATTCAAATATAATTTCCAGTCCGCAACATTCACATATGGGTTCAAACATAGGCGATGAGCGTAAAAGAAAGAAAATCAAGAAAAGACGCTGCTAGAGGCCTCACATTTAGGTGAGAAGAAGGCAGAGAGAAAACAAAGGGTGTTGCTTCTACCATGTACTTCCTACCGTTTGCACGTTCGTTTGCCTATCCGTCGTTGCCTGCTTCATCTTCACTAGTTGTGATTTTAGGGATTTTCCGTAAATGAAGAGAAAAATTGGGGAAAAACGAAAAAGGCTAGCTAGTTTAGAAGATGATGGGTTGGGTTATTATCAAGGGTCGGGTATAATTTTGGGTCAGGTAGTTCCACCATGCCAATAGTGACGTTTTATTCAACAAAACATCGCAGTTTTTATTTTGTGAGTTTTATTGATAAAATGTTACAAATCTTTGACGTTTTTATAAAACGCCGCAAAAAATTTGAACTTTTCGTGATGTTACTTCACAATCCGTGCCGCTTTATCAATAAAACGTTGCAGATTGTGTTATTTTCTTGTAATGTTTATTCATGGGATTAGAGAAGAAAATTTTCCATTTTGTTGTTGTTATCTATCTATCATTAAAGAACTGAAAATTGTGCTAATGGGTGTGGCTAAAATAATAAAGAACAGAAAGAAAGAAACTGTAGTAGGAGCAAATTTACTTCAAGAAAACAAAGACAAACAGGGAAGAAGAATAGATGAGAAAAACTCAATGGTATGTTGAGTTTATTGAGTATGAATCTTTTCAACTTCTAAGAATACGAGTATTTATAATTTCTCAAACCTTCTAACTGTCATTTTAAAAAACTAACACAACAAACTTTCTTAAATTATTTAAGACAAATTCTATACATTACTTGTATGTTAAGAAACTAACTAAACTGATCTTCTGAACCTATGAGATTCTACATACTCCTCCTTGGCTCAAAAATTTAGCTTCTTAACACCTACCAACTTCCTCAATTGTTCAAACAGAGAAACATGAAAACCTTTACTAAACAAATCTCTAACTTGGTCTTCTGTGTTGATATACTCAAGTTTCAGCTCCCCTTTTTGCTGCACATCCCTCAGATAATAATACCTGAGCTTGAAATGCTTAGTTTTCCCTTAAAAGACTGAATTCAACGGGATGGAAATGGCAGCTTGATTGTCAATATATACTACAGTAGCATATGTCAAGTGAACTTGTAGATCTTCAAGCAATTTCCTGACCCATATAACTTGCTTAGCAGCTGCTGTAGTTGCCACCAATTCAACTTTTGCAGTCAAGAGAGCCACCAATTCTTGCTTTCTTGAGCTCCATGAAAAACAAGCCTAACCCAATGTCAAACAATACCCAGAAGTACTCTTCATGTCTTCTGTTGCTCCACCCCAATCACTATCTACAAAACACTTAAGCTCATACTGATCTGTCTTCTCGTATAGAAGTCCATATTCAGTTGTCCCCTTAATATACCTTAACACTCTCTTGACAGCAACTAAGTGTTGCTTCCTAATATTACTCAAATACCTGGAGAGCACACTAACTGGATATAATATATTTGGTATAGTAGCTGCAATATACATCAAACAACCCACCATGCTTCTATAATTCTTGCTGTCTACCTCATCTCCATTTTCTTTCTTTACTAGTTTTTCTTTCATACAAATGGAAGTGGAAACTTGCTTACACTGATCTAGCTTAAACCTCTTTAGCACATCACATACATACTTCTTCTGACTTACTGCTATGCATCCTCTAACCTGATGTATTTCCATTCTAAGAAAATACTTCATCATCCTTAAATCAGTCATTTCAAAAGTGCTATTGAACTGTTGTTTCAGGAACTCAATTTGAAATTTTGAGCTTCCAGTCGACAATAGATCATCCACATAAACGATACTACTATAGTGTCATCTAGTTGTACCTTTACATATAGTGTTGGCTTACTGCAAGTTCTCTTGAAAGTTGATCTTCAGCAAAAATGTATCAATTATTGAATACCAGCATCTAGGAGCTTGCTTCAAGCCATATAATGCTTTGTTTAGTTTATATACACTCTCCTCCATTCCTTCTATCAAAAAACCATCTGGTTGTTGTACATAAATCTCCTCCTGTAGTACACCATTGAGGAAGGATGATTTTACATCTCTTTGGTGTACCTCCAACTTTTCTTAGCTGCAAGTGCTAAGAGGAGTTTGATTGTTTCAATCCTTGCCACTGATGCAAATGTTTCTCCAAAATCTATTCCTTGTGTTTGTGCATACCCCTTCACCACTAGTCTAGCTTTATGCTTAATGACAAAACCATTGGGATTTATTTTGGTTTTGAACACCTACTTGAGTCCAATGGCCCTCCTATTAGGTGGTTTGTCAACTAAAGTCTAGGTTTCATTCTTGTTAATCATGGAAATTTCTTCCCTCATGGCTTCAAACCATTTCAGGTCCTGAAGTGCTTCTTGGATTTTTGAAGGCTCTAGCATTGCTTCATTGCTTCTTTCATAAATCTCTGCTAAACTTCTTGTTCCTCTCTCCGACACATGGTCAATATCATCATCTTAGTCCTTTGGATTTTTCTCCTCCTTAGAGTCCAGCTCATCCTACTCAAGTTGGTTCTAATCTTCTGCAATTTATAGAATAACAGGAGGCAGTTTGACAATCTGCCTCTCTTCTTCACTTTTCTGTTGTCCTTCAGACCAAGTCTAGTGTTCATCTTCAAGGAAGTGAACATCTTTGCTTACGTTCACCTTCTTCAGTACTGGACAGTACAACTTATACCCCTTAGTTATTTCAGAGTATGCCATAAAAATTGCAAGTTCAGATTCACTGTCCAGTTTGTTTCTCCAGGCTTGAGGTATATAAGCAAAGCAAAGAGATCCAAACACTTTCAAGTTCTTCAACCTTGGCTTCTCTCCATACCACATTTCATGCAGTGTCTTGTCTTCAAGAGCTCTAATTTGCAATCTATTTAGCAGAAAACATTCAATAGAGGCTGCTTCTGCCCAAAAATTCTTAGGAAGCTTCTTGTCTTCCAGCTCACCATCTCCACTATTATTCTATTTCTCGTTTCCACCATTCCATTCTAGTGTGGAGTATAGGGTGTGGTTAGCTGGTGCTTGATACCTGCATCTTTACAAATCAATTGGAATTTGTTAGAAATAAATTCTGAGCCATTGTCTGTTCTAATAGACTTTATGCTCAACCCTGTCTCGTTTTCAAACAAAATTTTATACTCCTTAAACATCTTTGCAACTTCTTCTTTGCTCTTGAGACAATATATCCAGGAATACCTTGAGAAATCATCAATTATTAGTAAGAAATATCTGCTCCCATTCAAAGATTTTACTGGCATTGGACCACATATGTCGAAATGTAGTAATTGAAGCTTCTCATTAGCCCTCCAGCTTGACTTAGTAAATGGAGCACGAGTTTGCTTACCCATCATACAAACCTAGCATTCTGAGTGACAGAATGAGAGGACTGGTAGGTCATCAACCATACTTTTCTTCCACATTACTTCCAGCCCCTTTATGTGGTAGTATCCGAGTCTTTTATGCCAAAGATCAGACTTAACTATATCACTCACCAGTGCCTTCTATTGTATCTCTTTTGGTCTCATGGAAAAGCTTTTATTCTTCATCTTGGTGCTGAGTATTTCCTGTCCCGATTTATTAAACACTTTACACACATCAAATTCAAAATATACTGACATACCTCTTTTAATCAATTGGGCCACACTTAAGAGATTACGTTGTATCTTGGGCACCAGTAGCACATTAGGGATGATCTTGACTCCATTCTTGGTAGAGATCTCAACAACCCCTCTCCCTTAAACTCAGATGCAGTCTCCATTTCTCAACTTCGCATTTGCCTTCACATTCTGATCTAAAAACTTGCATAGTCTTGGATCTGGAGTCATATAACTCGTACATCCACTATCTATCAGCCACTCAGATGGATATGCTCCAGCAAGATCACATTTGACAACAAAGAGCTGCTCTTTTTCTTTAGCAACTTGCACATTTGCAGCAGCTTGAGTAGCTTGTTTCTTACATATGGAGGCAATATGTAAGAAACAAGCTTGGTAAAGGCCTTGTATGCCCCTTCAGTAGCTTTTGTCCTTCTCAACAGATGCCTTTACTCTTGAGCCTACAAGGCACTGACAACTTCAGTAAGTTTGATTTGTGCAATATCTTTGGAATTTTCAAGTGAGACTATGGTAGCCTTATATTTCTCATGTATAGACACCAACAGCTTCCGAACCAGCCTCTTATCTTTAAACTCAGCTCCTAAGAGCCTAATCTGATCAAAAAGGTTGAATCAACCTCTCACTATAGCTCTTGACATATTCATCTTCCTTCATCTACATTCTGTTTAACTCTCTAAAAAGATTCAACACCTTCATGTGCTTCACCTTCTCGTCACCTTCATACTCATTTTTCAAGAAATCCTAGATCTCTTTTGCAGAGTTGAGACCCATGATTCGAGTAAAAATTGAAGGTGCAACTGACTGATACAAGCAAGACTTAGCTCAAGCCTTCTTAGTTACCCTCTCCTTTAGCCATCTCAGCTGAGCAATCGGAGCATCTTCAGCTAGAACCTCGACCACGTAGTCTTCAACAATAGGTTCCCAAAGTACCTGTCCTTGCAGGTATGCTTCCATCTTGATTGCCCAGATTTGGTAGCCTTCTCCAATGAAGATTGCAGGCTACGGACCCTGAGATGAACTCTTAGCCATCTCTGAGTAAATCATTCACACAGTCACAACCAAATTCGGAAAGAGTTGATCTTCTCAAACCAAGAACATTGTTCATACCTTTACATATCCCTTAAGAATATAGCTTTGATACCACTTTGTTGTTGTAATCTATCTATTATTAAAGAACTGAAAACTATGCTAATGGTCGTGGCTAAAAGAATAAAGAACAGAAAGAAAGAAAATGTAGTAGGAGCAAATTCACTTCAAGAAAACAGAGAAAAACAGGGAAGAAGAATAGATGAGAAAAACTCAGTGGTATGTTGAGTTTATTAAGTATGAATCTTTTCAACTTCTGAGAATACTAGTATTTGTAATTTCTCAAAACCTCCTAACTATCATTTAAAAAAACACACAATTAACTTTTTTGAATTCTTTAAGACAAATTCTATACATTGCTTGTATGCTAAGAAACTAACTAAACTGACCTTCTGAACTTCTGAGACATCACTTCTATACATTTGCAACACCAAGGTAAACTTGGATTATCTACGACATGCCTTGCTAAGAATGAGTATATGAATTGTCCATCTAATAACTCCATATTTATTCTTTGAATTTTTTTTATGTATAAAAAATTCATTCGTTCCTATTTAACAAAGGACAATGTCAATATTAGTAGATTTAGTGTTTGAACAGAAAGCAAGGAATAATGTATTAAAACTACTCGATTAGGCAGCAGACATGTTTTGTTTTCTGACACCCAGAGGCAATTTCCACGAAAGTATCAGATTAAGCAGCTGCATGCCTTTATTAGGTTGTAAAGGGCCCTTTGAACAAATCAAAGTAAAAGGAAATTGCGTTTTTGCACAATCAGTGGAGATATTGATATCAATAGAGTACATAACTTTGTAGTAGGGCCAATGATCAATTGCGTAACTGACTTGCCTGGAGTTACGTTCTGGTTAACAACCTTTTACTTTATATGGAGCCTGTTTGACACATTCTAATGCTGAATAATGGAGTCTAAATGTAGCTATAGGGGCATGGACTTTTCAAAATTGTAATGTAATCCCTTCCAAAACATCATTATATCGTATGACATAAGGAGGAAACAGGAAGTTCCAGTCGTTTACACCGGCTCGGTCAGCAGCTAACCATATCAACCAAAGAACAGTTTTAACAGCCACACAGAGAGATTAACCAATACATGTTTATGTTTGTTGCGATGGAAGCGTGTCAAGGAGGAGAGATTAGATAGGTGAACAACCAATTGATGGAGCTGGTTCGTTCGTTATTGACCTTTCCGAGAAGTCGTTACAAGCAAATACAATAAACTTTACAAGAATTGACTGATGACCAGTCAGAGAAATGGTACTACTACTAGTCAGTAGTCAAGGTTGGTGCTTAGTCATTGTAAAACCTTGCTTACCATGTCCTAATAATTCATTGTTTCGTTAAGTTGGGTCATATTTTGGCTGGTTTTCGTTTTCGTATCGTAGTTGTGGCCTGGTTGTTCCGAACTATCACATTCAAACAAAGTTCAGATTACTAAGAACGCACTAGGTCATTCCCTTCTGTTTAGTTTATTCACGTAACTAACGGAGTTCGTGGCTTATCATTTGATCTTTATGAGCCATTTAAATTTTTGTACACCAAAAGGATATTAGTAAAAGAGATTGTCACAATGAGGCTGATAAAAGCTCATATGATTATTTTTATGTATGGAAAGAATCTATTGGTAAAAAAAAGTGGTTGAGAAAAGCACTTAATATGCACAACACAAATAAGTAAGACTATAACAAATTTTTATTTAAAGACCAAACACTTCTACATATTAAGTTATTATAAAATATTAGCCATATGTAATCTACAATGTTGTGGTGGCAAGAACTTTTTAATTTGTTGATTAATTTTTATTGAATTGAAGTAAAAGATTGATCTCTCTTTTTATTTTTACGAGGTTTTTATGAATTTTATTAAAATTTTATATATTTTAAAAATATTTTAAAAATGTTAATATTTTATGAAAACTCCAAAATAATTCTTTCTATTACTTTTTTATTAGCTTTTATTAAACTAATATTTTTAGAATATGTGACACTATCACATTGCAACGTAAGGAACCAGAAAATCTAACTTATAAATTGACTTAACATTTCACTCTTTTCCCCAACCTAATGCTACTCTCCTCCTAAATAACTTATAACTCCATCCAAAATTCAAAGCCTCAACTCGAACTTAACATTTCCACACCACCCTTTCCCAATATGTAATTTCTCATTTACTCTTTTTTTTCATTATCTGGCAACCACAAAATCACAATTTGTTCATGACTGCACCATGCCTACCTTCTTTCTTAGTTTGATTTCATAATAACTTTGCAACTTGAACTAAGATTTTCAATCCCATGTGTTGTTTCATGTTTGTTTGATTTTAATCTTAAATCTATGTATTTGTAAGGATTGTGGTCTTTTAAAACGCCGACATCTAATTTTTTTTATGACATATGACATTCTTATATGTTGAATTTGAATCTTTCACTCCTTTTCATTATGTTTCTTTATCAATTCTATGTCTTTTCACGAACAAAACAATCTCTATTGATTAGTATATGCAAATTTTGATTCATAATCTAACTAATCCTAATTTGATTAAGTTAATCCTATATATTAATTTCTTTTTTTATTTGATTGATATATTCTTTTATTAGTTGGGAAGAATAAATCAAAGGCAAGCAAGTAACTTTAGCTTTTATTTGAATCTGTTATAAACGAACATCGATTAGAAGAAAAGGAAGAGAATGATCTCAAATTGCAAATCAATGAGGTGATCAAAGCAAGGAAGCAAAAACTAATGGAAGACTATGTGACAAATGTTGTCTAATTGAAGAATGAGAAACATTAGTGAATCCTTAATTTTAAGTGCAAGTGGGATCACACAATAATATTTTGAGGTCTTAACTTATGAAGTTGACCGAACGACTTTGATTCTTAAATTTAGTGCTTTGTCATTAAAAGGAGGTCATCCTTTACTCAAATCGTGATATCTCCCTTACTCGAGATGACTTGTGCTTTTAATTGAAATGTAGTAGTAAGCATATGTGGTTGTGTAATCACTTTGTGGGTCTTTGTAGTTTGCTATCCATAATTTTCTATATAAGATTTTTTTTATAATGTTAGTCAATTTTTGGACAAGGTTGTGGGGTAGATTATCAATTATATGAAACTCTATTTATGTCTATAATGTTAACATTTTTTAGTATTTGAATTCTCAATATTGTTTCTTTTAAGTATTTTTTTTATAGTTTTTATCAGTGATATCATCTAAATGTAAATACATTACCTATAAATTAGTAAGTTAGAATAATCGTTATGAAACACTAGTTGGACTAGGTGTGTATGTACACCAATTATAGAGTAATAACATTGATCTATTTTTCTTATTTATTATGTCCTTATTTGATGACTAGTTAAAAATTGGTTAATTATGACATGAGAGAAATTTTGCATAAATTTGAAGGCTTGTATTGGACAAATATGTTAGTTGTGAACATATCGTAATTTTGTGGGCGATAAATAATGGGAAGTAGGAGGAGGAGGAGGAGTCGTGTACGTGCACAAATTATAGAGTAATAATATTGATCTATTTTCATATTTAATATGTCCTTATTCAATGACTAGTTAGAAATTTAGTAATTATGAAATGAGAGAATTTATGCATGAATTTAAAGGCATGTATTAGACTAATATGTTAGTTCAATGAATGTGAACATATTGTTATTTTATGGGTGACAAATAATAGGGAAATGGGAGGAGGAAGAAAAGCAACAAGCTTGGAGGAAAAGAAATTATGGACCAAATCTTTAAGTTTCAAATCAAGTTATGTGTTTTTGAGTTCTTTATTAAATGGATCCTTTTCTTCTTATGTGCCAATGCCACATGTCCCAAAAATACATACTTAGTGAAAGTTAACAAAGAAAATTAATAAAAATATTTATTTTGAATTTTTCATAGATCATAAGTTTTTTACAAGAATTTTAAAATAAAAATTATGACTAAACAATTTAGATTTAAAAAACATATAATCCAAGTTTTCATCTTCTTTCCTGCATAGGAAGCATTGAGTTGGGATGCTTAGAAATCTTATCAGCTTGTTTAGTGTGTTAAACTTGCCTTTAAAGGTTAACCAAAGAATGAAGCTTTCTTGTGGGTGAGCCAATTTATACCATAGTAGTTTGTACTAAGGTACCTCGGGGGAGTACAGTCTTAGGAGGTCCCTACAGGAGCTATTAGTGAAAATACCTATTGTTGTCTTACTCTAGCTCATTCTATCCATTTTATTGGTGTCTAACCTCACCTTTAAGATATAAGCTTGAAATGGAGTATTGGATAGAGATTCTAGGATATTGTTATAATGATCGATTACTTATTTCATTATGAAATTTAAGGAAATGATCTTCCTTAGACAATTAAATCATGTAGATTCATTAACTAAGACCAATTATCATGTTAGAAGTTTAAACTTATTCCATTCCCTATCTTAGTTGTGATCACCACTTTCCTTATAAGGTTTAAGATATTATGCATAGTGCAGGAGGTACTTTTCCTGGATTGTACATTCCAGTTGCTCCTATTTCTAAAATAGCAAGCATTGATCCATTATACCTCTAGAGATTGCTTAACATTTAGTAGTCTCCAAAGCCTTTTTATTAGAAGGATATCATTTGTAAGATTCAATGATTTGATTCCTAAACCCTCCTTTTCTTTGGGCAAGTTTATTTCAACCCACTTAACTTTGGCCATAACTTTCCTTGTAACATCAACATATTATAAGAAGGTTCTAAGCAAATTTTCTACTACTTTGACAATGTTACTTGGTAAGTAAAAGTGAGAAGACAAGTAAATATGGAAATTATCTATGATTGAGGAGATTAAATGAGCTTTTAATCCTAAGGTGAGGCTTTTGTTACACAAGCTTGATATCCTTTTATAGATCTTATCTAGGAGTGTTTGAACTCTGTGTAAGAAGATGTTTTTGATGAGATATGGATCTGTAAATATATGAATAAAGGGAATTGGTTTTCGGTTTAATGATTGATGAAAACGAAGAAGAATAAGCTCCTTTGGATAGGTGAAGAAAACTCTTATCGCTATTTAAAGTGAGACCTAATAAGAGCTTAAAAGTTTAAAATGTTGACATTCAAATACTCAGTGAATTTGCTTTTACTTTGTAAAACAAAATCAAATCATCAGTAAATTTCAGGTTAGTAAAGTTTATTCTTTTACAGCATGAATGATGTTTAAACTACTTATCTTAAGAGGTTATTTGTCTTATGTATGTAATGAAGACTTCCATTACTAAAGTGAAGAGATAAGGGGATAACCAATCCTCTTGTTTTAGACTCTTTACACCCTTGATAAGATTTGTAGGTTCTTTATTAACCAAGGCATCGTATGACACTGTTTTAAAGCATTGCTTAACCCATCATACAAACATTTTAGGGAATTCAAATTCCCTTAGTATGTTAAGAATGAAGCTCTAGCTTATTATATTCAAAGCTTTATGAAAATCTATCTTAATGGAACAATTCGTGCTTGTATTTTCTTATTATAGTTATTAAATAGCTCTTGTGCTAGTAAGATATTATCACTTATATTGCTCTCCTTGATGAAAACTCCATATAAAGTATATGCGTATGTAGGAAGAATAAGCTTCAACCTACGTACCATAATCGTAGAGATCACCTTATAAATGAAGTTACAAGAGGCAATTGAACTATATTGAGTGAGTAAGATTGGAGCCTAATTCTTTGGGATTCAACAAATGATAGTTTTGTTGAATTCTTTCAACATCCTTCCTTTTTAAAATAATTCCACGATGTCTTTTTTATTTTATTAAATTCTTAGTGATTTGTTTATTTATTTGATAAAAGAAGACATTAAAGTCATCTAGTCTTAGAGCCTTTCGAGGGTTGAGATAGAATAATGCCTTTTCTACCTCTTGCTCAATCACATGAGTAATTAGCAATGAAACATCCTAATGTTTGATCTCTTCCTTAATGATTGACTTTAACAAAGGAACTAAAGATTGTTAGTAGTATGCCTTAGGCTAATGGACATATGTGACTTTTGTACTAACATTATGACTTATTAATAATATATTATGAGGTATTCTTTTATATATGC
>JANKOE010000206.1:20888659-20906724 GCA_026284465.1 Erythroxylum citrifolium | reverse complement strand
GTCCCCTTTCTCGGTTACTGTTCATACAGCACCTATAACTCACTTTCAAAGACAAATTCAAACCCCTTCAAGACACATTTTGAAAGAACTTCCTTCACATGAAATGTAGCCAAATGTCTCAATTTTAATTCAAGCCAAACCTCATCTCAATTGGACAATCATAGGAGAAGTTATGGCCAAATCATGTAAACATGCTCAAGTCAAAAATTTTCCAGATTTTCTTCCTAACACCTTTTCTATCTCTTCCATCCATTTCTACACTAAGAAGCACTCAATTTATTCACCATATCAACCACAATCAAGGCAAAACCTCTCCTTGAACATTTATCTACAAAAATGGCGGCAACCTAACCCACCCATTCATTTTCTCTACACTCACTTTCCACATTAATTAACATCCAAAACATCTACACCATCTCTAACTCACCTTCATCAAAGTTTACATCATTAGTCATCAACATAAACAAGAAAGTCACAAACTCATAGTATTCACACACAATTTTCATGCAATTCATTATACACACATCACCAATGATCTAATTTACTACAAAACCATAATAGAGAACATATTTCATACCTCATTAAGCTTCCAAACCTTTAAATTCGTCAAAATCTCACATACTCTCTATCTTCCTCCAACACCCACGACATCATCATCTTGGGGGGGGAGGTTTTGGTTAGGATTTTTAGTGCACAATAGAAGAGAAGCAAGGTGAAATATTGATGAGGTTGGAAGAGAATGAAGAAAAAGAAAAATAGATGGGAAGGAGGGAGCAATTTACGAATATGGAGAGGAAAATAAGAAGAATATAACTCCTTAGCCTTCAAGTTTGAAAGGTGTCGTGGAAGACAAAACCAAAGAGAGATAGGTGGCTTTTAATGAACATTAAAGGCTTAATACATGGTTGAAATAAGTGACAAGTGTCACAATGGTAAGCATTAACTTGGTTCCTTTAATTTTCCACTCTAATTGCTCTGCAAATTTCAATGGCTCAAAATAATAAATCCCAAAATCATGTTCCCAATATTTCAGTGCCATTGGACAGTCATTTCTAGTACCAGAAACCAAATCAGTCTGCCACTTGGCGATTTTTTCGGTCTGAAAATTTTCCCAGAAAATTTCGGAAAAATTCCCAAAATTGCTCAAAAATGCGAAACACGTAACAATCTACTCCAAATAATTTTTCAAGCACGAATTCATATTCTTCCATAAAAAATTACATTTAGGCACGTAAATTAGGAAATGTCATGAATGCATATACAGTCATTTTCATGTGCAAATTTTACTATTCACGAGTAATGGTATGCATGAATATTTCAACATAATACTAAACACTCCCGACCCTTTCCAAATTACTATTCTACCTTCCCATCGGGGGTGGGATGTTACAATAGGAGCTTGTTTGTAATTAAAACAGTAACGAAAAGTTATGTTAAAAACAATTTGAAATAGAAGGTGCCTGTTAAAACTAAAAAGAACGTCTTGTAAGTTGAAAACAGAAAAAACCTGTTATAAAGTGAAGGAGCCTCTTGCTGAAATGAACATACACACAATATAATGTGAAAATTTAAAAGTCAAGAAGAGAGAGAATGACATAGTCGATTTATAATGGTTCGACTTACAACCCAAGCTTACATTCAATCCTCAAGTATCCAATCTGAGGGTTTCACAATAAAAACCAAGTAGTAATTTGACGAGCCCCTTCAAGCTCATGAGTTCATATTTTTTAAGGTTCTCCAACCTTCCAACTCAAAGTGTATAACAAGCTTCTAAAAGCTCACAAAAAAAATAAATTGTAAAATCAAACGTAAGTTCTCAAATAATAATTTCTCTCTTGATAAAGTGATTTCACTTTCTAAGGAACAATAAGAATGATATGACTCTCAAGAAGATAGATGCTACTCAAATGTTTCGACAGTCTATGTATGCTCATTTGTTTTTTCACAAGTTCTGTTGTTCTTACTTAAATAGCCAATTTCTTTAATTAACCGTTGCTTCACTTACATCTTTAGTCAACTGCATGGATTCAAATCTGAATAACTTCGATGTCATCTTTGTAAAAAATCTTCCAGTAATCATAAGCCTAATATACGACCTTCATAATTAGTAAGATCCTTTCAAATAAACCATTTCTAATAAGGTAAGTTCATAAAGAAGGTTCCTATAAGAAAGGAAGCGTATTTCTTATAATTTTATTTTCTTTTGAGAATTAAACCGTTAACAATAAAAGGAAATAAATCTAATTTTAATTTTGAAATATTATGAAGTTATCATCAAAATCGTTAAATTAATACCTTGAGCTAACAATCTCCCCCTTTTTTATGATGACAAGCAATAATAGATATATTTTCAAAATTCAAAGAGATAATAGATGATTTTGAAAGATGCCTGTAACTTTTAAATGCTCAGACATAATTAGAAGGAACCTATCTCTTAAGAAAGGAACCTATCGAACATATATCACAAATTTTTACAAGTTCAACAATAGAATTAATAACATTTATAATCAAGGAAACATTGAGAAATATGCATTGAGTAGTATTGAGAAATATATCATCATATATGCTGTAATATACAAAAATATATCAACATAAACTCTCCCCCTTTGTCATTATAAAAAATATTAAAAGAGAATAGGGAGGAAGTGAAATAAAATAAGTTCGAATAAGCTAGGCAGAGAAGGATAGCAACAAAGTTAATGAAGGGATTCAAAGAATTTTCTCAGCAAGATTTACATGTCAAGAAACTGATTTTGCATGCTATCTATTTGTTCTTGCATCTGTGCTTGATTGACTTGAATGTTCTATAGTTGTTGCTGGAGTTTTGCAATAATTTAATCCCGAGGAGGAATAAGAGTTTGTTGGTCTGGAGTAGGATCTAAGTTTTTTGCTACTCTTTCAAATCTTTTATCTACCTAGACATTGTTTTACAATTTGTATCCAAATTGACAGGGAATGGAAGGGTGAAACTTAGCCAAAGCATACCAATTCAAATTTACAAAAGGAACTCCATATTGATTGAAAATCTTGGTGAGCAACATTCCTTAAGGTAGGCAATAGTGGTATTCTTATGATTCCCCTTATTCACCATAAACCTTAAGATCATATATGAAAAATTCATTATGTTTCCTTTTAGCAAATTATATACCAGATAAGTGTCTAGCAGACCTCACCTTTCAACCGAGTTACTCCTGGGAAAAAATGAAGTAGCTGAAAGTGATGCAAGGCATCGTGGTATTAAGTCTAATTGCCTGCTCCAGGGTCTCCCATCTTGGGTGTTCTCAGTATGAAGGCAGATGGATTTGAAAACTTTGAATAGCTCCAAATCATCAACATCCTACTTATGATAGGAAAAATTAGTTCTCCCTATACGAGTTACTTTTAGTATATCTCCTAGGATTTCTTCATAAATTAAAATTTCACATTCATACACCCATGAGACAATGGCTAGCTTTCCATTAATTTCTTCCTTTTTCATGTGTGTGTAGAATATCCTGACTAGCTCATTGTATAATGTCTCATCTAATTTCAGAAAATTTTCCCAATTAATGGAAACAAAGTAAGGAGAGATAGGTATACCTATGTTATCAAACATCATAGGAGGCAAGATCTGCCCAAAAACCACCTTTCTTTTCTTGTACTGTGTTTTATAGCGGACTTCAGCTTCCACCGATTCAAATATTTTTGGTCTTATTGATGTCTTTCCTTGCTTGTATGTTGCTATCTTTATTTTCTTTGCCCCTTTTTCTTTGGGAAATATCTCTTCTTGAGGCAGCTCTTTTCTATCAATAATGTCTTTAGTTATAAGCGTTTTGCCTTTCTTTATTTCTTCCCTTTTTCTTTGTCTAGCTTTTTCTTCCTCTTTCTTTACAACAGTTGTGGTTTCTTTTTGTTCAAAACTTTTATCGGCTTGTTTTACAAGACTTCCTCTAGTCCATGGTCATCTAATCAACTGAGTAGATTCTTCATCTGAATTTTTTTCATTTGTAATCTAGTGTACTTTAGGTACTTTCTTCTCTTGAGTTTTATAGGAGAAAGGTCTAGTAATACGAGCTCATCATGGATAACAGAAGAAATTAGGGCTTTCTTTTATCCTTTTGATTTTTTTTCATTGTAGGTGAGCTTGGTGACGTTTGAGAGAAAAAACAAGAGGCAATAAGAATATAGAGAGATAGAGTGCAGATGAAAATGACGGAGACAATAAAAGTTTGTTTAGGGTATACTAAGTGATTCTTAAGCGATGATCTCGTGAGAGGATGAGTAGTCATACAGACCAGAAGAGGAAGTGTAATCGGTTGCGTATCTTCTGACAAACGCATACGTAAAGTTGTCAGACTTCGTGCACATTTTTGAAAAGGCTGAAACAACGCCATTAATGACTCCCTATTTTTAGGACATATGTCACTTAGAATGTCAACCCGAGAGAAGCCTTCTAAAAAGAAGATGAGCTTTCTAATCTAGAAGAAACCTACTAACCTAAGAGGAGGCCTCTGAACTGAGAGGGGCCTTTTAGACCCTAACGAGCTTATTAAACTAAGAGAGAGTTTCTAAGGAATCAGAATAGAAGGAGACTGTTAAATGAAATGCAAAGATAAGTTGCACAGAATATTCATGTAGAAATAATATAAAAGAGTTTGCACATACCAAGCTCTTTTCACAGCACACAAAATCTATCTTCAGAGAGTGGCTTGGTGAAAATTTCAACTACCTGATTCTCAGTATTAACATCCAAAAGATCAATGGTTTCTTCTAAAACATGATTTCTAAGAAAATGATGTTTGATTTCTATATGCTTTGTCCTAGAATGATGCACATGATTTTTAGAAAGATTTATAGTACTAGTATTATCAATTAATATAGGAATATGAGAAAAGTTTAGAGAAAAATCTTGTAGTTGATGCTTCATCCATACGATTTGAGCACAGCAGTTGGCAGTTGCTATGTATTCTGCTTTAGTCATTGAAAGTGTTATGCAATTCTACTTCTTGTAGGACCAGGATACTAGACATCCTCCAAGAAATTGATAGTGACCACTTATGTTTTTTCGATCGACTTTATTAAGTGCATAATCTGCATCACAATAACTCACCATGACAAATGATTAGTTTTTGGATACCATAGTCCAAAATCTATAGTTCTTTAGAGATATCAAAAGATTCTTTTGACTACTTGAAGGTGGCTTTCTTTTGGATTTGATTAAAAGTGTGCATACAGAGACACACTAAACATACCGTCTAGTTTTGAGCTTGTAAGATATAATAGTGATCTAATCATTCCTTTATATTTTTTCTCATCTGTAGCTTTGCCTTTGTTGTCTTTATCAAGTATAGTTCCAGTGTACATGAGAGTACCCATCGATTTGGCATTCTCAAAATGATATTTCCTGATAAGTTCCTTTGTGTATTTGTCTTGGATAATGAAGATTCCTTTTTTTGTTTGTTTTATTTGTAATCCAAGAAAGAATGACAATTCTCCCATCATGCTCATTTCAAACTCCCCCTATAATAATACTGAGAATTCTTCACAAAAGGATGGATTAGTAGCACAAAATATTATATCGTCAGCATATATTCGCATTATAAGTAAATCATTCTCCTTTCTCTTAATAAATAAGGTTTTATCAATCCTTCCTCTTTCAAAGTTATTCTCAAGCAGAAAGTTACTTAACCTCTCATACCATACTTGAGGAGCCTGCTTTAAACCATACAGAGCTTTGGTTAACTTCATCACATAATCCAGATGGTTTTCATCTTCAAAACCTATGGGTTGCTTAACAAACACTTCTTCGTTAATGTAACCATTTAAGAATGCACTTTTAACATCCATTTGGAACAACTTGAAGTTTCAATAGCATGCAAAGGCAAATAAAATTCTAATCGATTCCAATATAACAACAGGTGCATAAGTTTCTTTAAAATCAATACCTTTCTATTGATTGTAACCTCGAGCAACGAGTCTAGCTTTGTTTCTTACCACCTTGCCATTTTTGTCAAGCTTGTTTTGAAATACCCATCAAGTCCTAATAACATCTTCAAACTTATTTTTCTTCAATAAAGGCCTCTTCAATGGTCTTTGGTTCTATTTATGAGATGATAGCAACAAAGTTGTTATTGAACGATGATCTTGTTCTTAGACTTTCAGAGGGATCTCCCTGAATATATTGATGTGTATTAAGACCTCTCTATCCTCTCGGTGTTTTTCATTGCATAGGCTCCTGCTGAGATGAAGAAGCCTACTCTGTTCTAGCTTCAAGGGGGCCTTCTTAATTTTGAAAATTTGAAGATATTATAGGTGTAGTTTGATTCTCCGATGTATTTTTAGGTACCAATGGATGCTCTTCATCATCTGATTCAGTTGCTATTGGTGAAGGTATTACTTCATCAAATACCACATATATTGATTCTTCTATCTTTTTTATTTCTTTATTATATACTATGAATCCTTTACTAGCAGTATTGTAGCCCAAAAAAGATAGCTTCGTCTGTTTTCGCATCGAATTTTTCGAGGTTGTCTTTTCCATTGTTTTAAACGAAACACTTGCAGTCAAATGCTCAAAAGTAAACAACATTTAGTTTTCTTCCTTTCCACAGCTTATATGGGGTTGTTACGATAGGAGCCCACTAAACGAAAAGTTCTGTTAAAAACAATTTAAAATAGAAGGCAATGTTAAAACTAAAAAAAATCTCTTGTAAATTGAAAACAGAAGGAGCATGTTATAAAGTGAAGGAGCCTCTTGCTAAAATGAACATACACACAATATAATGGAAAAATTTGAAAGTCAAGAGAATAGAGAGAAGGACACAGTCGATTATACTAGTTCATCTTACAACGTAAGTCTATATCCAGTTCTCAAGTATCTAACTTAATTGTTTCTCTATAAAAACCAAATAGTAATTTGACGAGCCTCTTTAAGTTCACAAGTACATATGTTTCAAGGTTCTCCAACCTTCCATACTCGAAGTGTATACTAAGCTTCTAAAAGCTCACAGAAAATAAAATGTAAAATCAAAAGTAAGTTCTCAAATAACAATTTCTCTTTTGATAGAGTGATTTCACTTTCTAAAGCATAATAAGAATGATATGACTCTCAAGAATATAAATGTTGCTCAAATGTTTGGAAAGTCTGTGTATGCTCATTCGTTTTTCACAAATGTTGTTCTTCCTTAAATAGTCAATTTCTTCAACTAGCCATTGCTTCACTTGCATCCTTAGTCAACTGAATGAATTTAAATCTGAATAACTTTCATATCATCTTTTCCAAAAATCTTCTAGTAATCACAGGGCTAATATACAACCTTCATAATTAGTAGGATCCTTTTGGATAAACCATTTCTAATAAGTTAAGTTCATAAAGAAGGTTCTTGCAAGCAAGGAAGCATATTTCTTATGATTTTATTTCCTTTTGAGATTTAACCTGTTAACAATAAAAGGAAATAAATCCAATTTGAATTTTGAAATATTATGAAGTTATCATCAAAATCGTTAAATTAAAATCTTGTGTTAATAATCTCCCCCTTTTTGATGATGACAAGCAATAATAGATATAGTTTTCAAAATTCAAAAAGAAAATTGATGATTTTGAAAGATACTTGTGACTTTTATATGTTTAGAGATAATTAGAAAGAGCTTGTCTCTTAAGAAAGGAACCTATCGTATATATATCACAGATTTTCACAAGTTCAACAACATAATCAATCACATATATAATCGAGGCGGTATTGAGAAATATGCATTTAGCAACATTGAGAAATATATCATCATATATGCAAAAATATATCAACATGAATTCTCCCCCTTTTTTATTACAAAAAATAATAAAAGAGTATAGGGAGGAAGTGAAATAAATAAGATCAAATAAGCCAGGCAGAGAAGGATAGAAACAGAGTTAATGAAGGGATTCAAATATTTTTCTCAGTAAGATTTACATATCAAGAAGCTGATTTTGTATGTTATCTATTTGTTCTCGCATTTGCACTTGATTGACTTGAATGTTTTGCAGTCATTGATGGAGTTTTGCACTATTTTCATCTTGAGGAGGAACAGGAGTTTGTTGGTTTAGAGTAGGATTTAAGTTTTCTACTACTCTTTCAATCTTTTGTCTTCCCAGACATTGTTTTGCAATTTATATCTAAATTGATAGGGAATAGAAGGGTGAAACTTAGACAGAGCATACAAATTCATATTTGCAAAAGGAACTCCATAATGGTTGAAAATCTTGGTGAGCAACATCCCATAAGGTAGGCAACCAGTGGTATTTTTATGATTCTCCTTATCCACCATGAACCTCAAGATCATAGCTGGAAGATTCATTCTATTCCCTTTTAGCAAATTATACACCACATAAGTGTCCAGTAGGCTGCACCTTTCAACTGAGCTACTCCCTGAAAAAACTAAAGTAGTTAAAAGTGATGCAAGGCATCGTGTTATTAAGCTAATTGCCTACTCTAGGGTCTCCCGTCTTGGGTGTTCTCAACATGAAGGCGGATCGACTTGACAACTTTGACTAACTCCAAATCGTCAACATCCCACTTATGACAGGAAAAATTATTTCTCCCTATAGGAGCTACTTCCAGTATATCTCCTAGGATTTCTTCATAAATTAAAATTTCATATTCATGAGACAATGACTAGCTTTCCATTAATTTCTTCCTTTTTCATGTGTGTGTAGAATATCCTGACTAGCTCATTGCATACTGTCTCATTTAATTTTAGAAAATTTTCCCATATAATGGCAACAAAAAAAGGAGAGATGGGTATACCTATGCCATCAAACATCATAGGAGGCAAGACCCGCTCAACAACCACCTCTCTTTTCTTGTACTGTGTTTTATAGCGGACATCAGCTTCCACTTATTTAAACATTTTTAGTCGTATTGATGTCTTTCCTTGCTTGTGTGCAACTATCTTTATTTTCTTTGCCCTTTTTGCTTTGGGAAATATCTCTTCTTGAGGCGACTCTTTTATATCAATAATGTCTTTAGTTATAAACGTTTTGCCTTTCTTTATTTCTTCCCTTTTTTTCTTTTTCTGGCTTCTTCTTCCTTTTTCTTTTTAGCATCTGTGGTTTCTTTTTGTTCAAAACTTTTCTCGACTTATTTCGTAAGACTTCCTCTAGTTCATGGTCGTCGAATCAACTGAGTAGAATCTTCATATAAATTATTTTCATTTGTAATCCAGTACACTTCAGGTACTTTATTCTCTTGAGTTTTAGAGGAGAAAGGTTCAGTAATATGAGCTTCATCATGGATAACAGAACAAATTAAGGTTTTCTTTTGTCTTTTTGATTTTGTTCTTGTCATTATAAGTAAACTTGGTGAAGTTTGAGAGAGAAAAAAAGAGGCTATAACAATGCAAAGAGTTAGAGTGCAAAGAGCATAAGCAGCGCAGATGAGCATGACAGAGATAAGAGAAGTTTTCTTAGGGTATACTAAGTGTTTCCTTAGCAATGATCTCGTGAGGGGATAGTAGACATATAGGCCAGAAGATGAAGCATAATCGATTGTATATCTTCTGATAGATGCGTAAGTAGAGTCGCCAGATTGTATGCGTGTTTTTGAAAATGCTGAAACGGTGCCATTAGTGACTCCTTAATTTTAGGACATGTGTCACTTAGAATGTTAAACCAAGAGAAGCCTTCTAAAAAAAAGAGGAGCCTTCTAATCTAAAAAAAAACCTACTAACCTAAGAGGAAGCTTCTAAACTGAGAGGGGCCTTTTAGACTCTAAGGAGCTTACTAAACTAAGAGAGAGTTTCTAAGGTATCATAATAGAAGGAAACTGCTAAATGAAATGCAAAGACAAGTAGCAGAGAATATTCATGCATAAATAATATCAGAGAGTTTGCACATACCAACTTCATTTTCTTAACACACAAAATCTATCTTTAGAGAGTGGCTTGGTGAAAATGTCAACTACTTGATTCTCAGTATTAACATGCAAAAGATCAATGGTTCCTTCTAAAACATGATCTTTGAGAAAATGATGTTTGATTTCTATATGCTTAGTCTTAGAATGATGTACAGGAATTTTAGAAAGATTTATAGTACTAATATTATCATATAATATAGGAATATGAGAAAAGTTTAGAGAAAAATCTTGTAGTTGATGCTTTATCCATAAGATTTGAGCACAACAGCTGGCAGTTGCCATGTATTTTGCTTCAGTCATTGAAAGTGTTGTGCAGTTCTGCTTCTTGTAGGACCAAGATACTAAACATCCTTCAAGAAATTGACAGTCACCACTTGTGCTTTTTTTTTACTTTACTAGCTGCATAATCTACATCACAATAGCTCACTATGTCAAATGAATCAGTTTTCGGATACCATATTCCAAAATCAATAGTTTCGTGGAGATATCGAAAGATTCTTTTGACTGCTTGAAGGTGACTTTCTTTTGGATTTGATTAAAAGCATGCGCACAGACTTACACTAAGCATAATGTCTGGTATTGAGCTTGAGATATAGTAGTGATCCAATAATTCTTCTATACTTTGTCTCATCTGTAGCTTTGCCTTTCTCGTCTTTATCAAGTTTAGTTCTAGTGTACATGGGAGTATCCATCAGTTTGACATTCTCAAAATGATATCTCTTGATAAGTTCCTTTGTGTATGTTTCTTGGCTAATGAAGATTCCTTTTTCTGTTTGCCTTATTTATAATCTGAGAAAGAATGATAATTCTCCCATCATGCTTATTTCAAACTCCCCCTACATTAATACTGAGAATTATTCATAAAATGATGGATTAGTAGCACAAAATATTATGTCATCAACATATATTTGCTTTATTAGTAAATCATTCTCCTTTCTCTTAATAAATAAGTTTTTATCGATCTTTCCTCTTTTAAAGTTATTCTCAAGCAGAAAGTTATTAACCTCTCATACTATGCTCGAGGAGCCTGCTTTAAACCATACAGAGCTTTGGTTAACTTCATTATGTAATCCAGATGGTTTTCATCTTCAAACCTGAGGGTTGCTTAACAAATACTTCTTCATTAATGCAATCATTTAAGAATGCACTTTTAACATCCATTTGGAACAACTTGAAGTTTCAATAGCATGTAAAGGTAAGTAAAATTCTAATCGATTCTAATCTAGCAACAGGTGCATAAGTTTCTTCGAAATCAATACCTTTCTGTTGATTGTAACCTTGAGCTATAAGTCTAGTTTTGTTTCTTACTACTTTACCATTTTTGTCAAGCTTGTTTTGAAATACCCACCAAGTCCTAATGATTGACTTGCTTTGAGAACCAGTACCATATTCTAGACTTTGTTTTTGTCAAATTGATGTAGTTCATCTTTCATGGCTGAAACCTAGTTTTCGTCAGTAAGGGCCTCTTCAACAGTCTTTGGTTCTATTTGTGAGATGAGAACAACAAAGTTGTTCTTGAAATATGATCTTGTTCTTAGACTTTCAGAGGGATCTCCAAGAATATATTGATGTGTATCAAGACCTCTCCATTTTCTTGGTGTTTTTCGTTGCATAGGCTTCTGCTGAGATGAAGGAGCTTGCTCTGTTCTAGCTTCAAAGGGACCTTCTTGATTTTATAATTCTGAAGGTATTATAGGTGTAGTTTGATTCTTTGATGTATTTTAGGTACCAATGGATGCTCTTCATCATCTGAGTTAGATATTATTGTCACACAATTCTTCAAACTTTCTATTTTTAAATTCTCCTCCATGATCGCTCCGAATTGAAGTGATGTAGTACCTTTTTTCTATTTGATTTTTTCTACAAAACTTCTTAAACACTTTAAAAGCATCATCCTTATTTGATAAGAAATAAACCCATGTAAATCTAGAGTAATCATTTACTAGAACAAAACCGTAATGTTTGTCACCAAAACTTTGAGTCCTAGTAGGATCAAATAAATCTATGTGCACAAGTTCAAGTGGTTGGCTAGTAGGCACAATATTTTTAAGAGGAAAGCTGCTTTTGACTTGTTTACCTTTTAAACAAGCCTCACAAACCTAATTGCTTTCGAGGTTTAAAGTCGGTAGTCCTCTTACTAACTCATTTTTGAACAATTTTGATAAAGTGGTCATGTTGGCATGTTCAAATCTTCTGTGCTAGATAAACAAATCGTTTTCTAGAGAAACAAAACATTTAACACTTTGTGAGGACAAGTCTTCTAGTTGAGCACAATATATATTAAGATTTTTAGGGCCAACAAACACAATATTATCATTATAAAAATCGACAATTTCACAATGAGATGCATAGAAAATGACTTTGTAACCTTTGTCATATAGCTGACTCACACTCAACAAGTTATGTTTGAAACCATCAACAAAAAGAACATTATCAATAAAGGTAGAGTTAGAATTACCAATTTTACCAATTCTGGTGACCTTTGCTTTATTTTTATCTGCAAAGACAACAATACTTCCGTCCTTTCTTTCAATATAATTAAAGTGATATTTCACCTGGCATATGTCTTGAATAACCATTATCAATGATCTATTGATTCTCCTTTGTCTCCGTTTTGAAACATATCTACAGAAAGCATTATTTCATTTTAGGCACCCAAATTTTTTTAGGTCCTTTTGGGTTAGTAATTTAACCTTTCGGTCTCCAAACATACATCTGAGATAATTTCTTTTTACAAGAATTACTAAAACGACTAATGTGACCATGTTTACCACAGTAATGGCACAGAACAGATAAATAATAGTTGTTAAAATTTTTGCCACTTACAAGGTTCCTACTGTTTTAGCTATATCTGCTGTTAGATTTAACAAAGAAGTTTTTGTATGGCCTGATATTGTTATTTTCATTGTATCTTATTCCTGCCTTACCAAAAATGTATTTACCATTACCAAGCAACGTATCAAGATTCTTCCTTCCATCAATGAAATTTTCCAAATCTTCTTTTAGAGATAAGATATTTTCAACACTTTTCTTCTTTTCAAGTTCTAGGGCGGTGACTTTTTCTTCTATCTTACCTTATCATAATCATTTTTTAGTAGCTTATTTTCTAACTTAGCTACTCTTTCTTCCAGAACTTCCTTTTCAGATAACTTTTGCTTATAGTCAACCTCAAGCGACATATTCCTAGTCACCAAATTCGTCTATGGTCTCTCCCTCTTTCAAGCCAATAGTTTAGTATTGATGCACTAAAAGACTTATTCTATGCTTCCTTACCTCATTCGTTCCTTCAAACGTTACTTGTAGTTTGTCCCACATTTCCTTTGCTGTAAAATAGTAGGATATTTTCTCATATTCTTCTAGAGATAATATATAAATCAGATGATGTTTTACTTTAGTGCTTAGTTGTGCATTTCTTCTATTAGCATCAGTCCATACTTCTACGTTATCTGAATCGAGAAATGTAGCTCCAACTCTGATGACTTTTCAGACTTCAATATCTACAGATTGGAGATAGATTGTCATTCTCTCTTTCTAGTATGAGTAGCTATTTCTATTGAAGTAAAGAGGCTTTGAGACAGATTGTCCTTCAAAACTTCTCAGATTATTTCCCATGATCTATCACATGCTATAAAACACAAAAAAAGTGAAACCTCACTCTGATATCAAATGATAAAGCAAACAAACACAAAAGGGATGAATTGTGTGTGACTTAAAAAATTTTGCAAGTTACTTTTAGTTCAAAAAGAAATGACAGGAGTCTGTATATAATTAAAACAGTAGGAGCATGTTGTGCGATAGGATCCTATTTAAACGGAAGGAGCCTATTAAGCGATAAAAACTCATTAAACGATAGGAGCCTACTAAACAAAAAGTTCTACTAAAAACAATTTAAAATAGAAGGTTATTGTTAAAACTAAAAAGAACCTTTTGCAAGCTAAAAATAGAAGGAGCCTGTTATAAAGTGAAGGAGCCTTTTGCTGAAATGAACATACATATAGTATAATGCAGAAATTTAAAAGTCAATGGAAGAGAGAGAAGGACACAGTCGATTTATATTGGTTCGACTTATAACCCAAGTCTATATCCAATTCCCAAGTATCCAACTTGAGTGTTTCTTTATAAAAACCAAGTAGTAATTTGACGAGCCCCTTCAAGCTCACGAGTATATACTTTTTAAGGTTCTCCAACCTTCCACACTCGAAGTGAATGTCAAGCTTTTAAAAGCTCACAAAAAATAAAATGTAAAATAAAAAATAAGTTCTCAAATAACAATTTCTCTCTTGATAGAGTGATTTCACTTTCTAAGGCACAATAAGAATGATATGCTCTCAAGAAGATAGATGTTACTCAAATGTTTCAAAAGTCTATGTATGCTCATTCATTTTTTCATAAGTGTTGTTGTTCTTCCTTAAATATTCAATTTCTTTAACTAGTTGTTGCTTCAGTTGCATCCTTAGTCAACTGAATGGATTTCAATATGAATAACTTCGATGTCATCTTTTCCAAAAATCTTCTAGTAATCATGAGGCTAATATACGACCTTAATAATTACTAGGATCCTTTCGGATAATCCATTTCTAATAAGGTATGTTCATAAAGAAGGTTCCTGCAAGAAAGGAAGTGTATTTCTTATAATTTTATATCCTTTTGAGAATTAACCTATTAATAATAAAAGGAAATAAATCCAATTTGAATTTTGAATATTATAAAGTTAATCGTTAAATATAAACCTTAAGCTAACAACTTCTTGTGTTCATTTTTAAATCCCATAAGATAAACTCTTGTTGAAGAATGTTGATGAGGTACACCTCTCTTTTGCCTTTATAAACGTTGATTCTTTTGCTTCCCAATTTTATCTTACATCTTTATTTGTTTTGTTGAGACCCGATCTCGGAACCGGATCCCAACCGAAAAAGCGAATCGGAAAGCGGAAAGACATAACAAAGCCGAAAACGCGAAACATAATCGGAATAAGGCAGAAACGAAAGAACGAACATACGCTGAAAGAACGAAATACGAACTAAAATAAAGCGAATTCAAAACGGAAACGGAATGGACAAATCAAAATTACCGACATCCGATGACATACACTTGAGAAAACTATCGCGTCGTGTTAGAAACCCTAAGACTAATCCGAGACTAATCCGATCCAAAAAATTCGGTATAAAATTTTTTTTCTCAGCCTATTCAATCTTATACAGAACAAAACTAATCCATACAATTTTCCTTTTTGGAAATTCATCCTCAATCAAAACTCAATTCATATAAAAATCTTCTTATACAAACAAACACATCCCAAAATTTTTATCTTTTACCCAAAGTCTTATTCTTATTCTATCCTTGTCATAAAACCAATTTTCTATCGAAAATCCAGCAGCATAACGACTGCATTTCAAGAAACCCAAAAATCTGAAATGTTTTAAATACACTTCTGTAAACCAGCTCACAACACACAATCATCAAATTCATCGGACCTCCTGTCCGGAAACCCAGCATATACAAACACAAATCTAAACCTAGCACTTCAATAATTCTCATTCATCAATATCCATAATTGGAATCAAACCCAATCATATACTATAATCATGCACACATTTTGCAATTCTATTCCATACATAATTTCATAACTCTTCATAAACTATACACCTCAAATTCAATACATAATTTTGTAATCCATATACATCGTGGAAAAATACATGCTTATAAAACATATATAGCCTTCCAAACCATATTCGATACCAAAATTCAAACTTACATAAAATACTAGCTAAGCAAAAACAAACGCAATGGCTTGACATTCTTTCATCCAATCTCCTGCTCGAAATACCTGGAGATAGGGATGAAAGGGGGGGTGAGCTTGATAGCTCAGTGGATAACATATTTATAAGTCAAAGATAAGCAAAAATCATTATTTCAAAATTTTTGCCATTACATAAACTTGTCACCGATGAAGAATCATCAAATGCTTAGTTCTCAAAATTTCTCAATTTTCCAAATCATTCATAAACAATTTCAAACATTTCACGATTGAAAAACTCACATGCTTATTTCCCAAAATTCTCATTTTTTTCCAAACTTCATAAACTATTGCAAAATCGTGTAAATCTCAATTTCTTTCAAATTTCATGAACAACTTTCAAATCATGCAATGCATCACACTAAGAAACGAAACGAAACGCATAACACATCAAAATGGTTTGGGTCGGTCCTAACAGAACGTACTGCACATTCCCGCATAGCGGTTCTGTGCAGCCGTGAACGGAGGGGAGTCCGTAATCGGAGCTCCTATGCCACTAGCGGGCAGCAGGGAGAAGGCTATCAAAGGGAGACCAGTGTACTGACTCATACGGAGGGGACCTAACCAAACCCACATAATACACATATTCATACTTATAAAATCAGATTATTCGAAGGCACATTTCAAAAAATTATGTTTTCATGTCATGTCACATTTGACACTATTTCATTCAAAAATTTCACACGATGAACCAATTCATATAGCATAATTCCAATCATTCAAGAATGCACAATTATAGCAATTTGATCAAAATCATCCAAAACCTATAAATGTAACAATTTTCATAATGTAGCAATTTATTCATCAATAATAAATCTTCATAAATTTTATTCATTTATCAAAACATTTTTAAAATAATGAATTTAACCTTGTAACAATTTTTCAAAATTATTCAGAAACAAATAAAATTCGAAAACTCTTTCTTAACTTTTCGAAAACACACAATTTACTTATAATTCAAAATATAAACACATTACTCACCTCGAATCGATGCTAGAAGTTTGTCCCACACTTCAATTCTTCAACGCCCCTTCTTTTTCCTCCAATTTAAAATTTCCTAAACCATAAATACCTAAATTCAACATCATAAAAATCATAATCCTCAAAATTGACTGTAGGAAATCCATAACTATCATTTTTCCAAGCTATCTATAGCAATAATTTCGAAAATCCCCAAATCATAAAATTGGGCATAACCCTAATTCACAATTATCCAAAATTAGACCTCACCTAAGGCATAATCACCACAATTAACTTCATAATTCACAAACCCATATCATTTCCAACATGTCTAAACTAAGAACTCATCTCAATCACAACTTAAAAATTTCGAACTTACCTCCTTTTTTTCAGATTTTTCTTGCTCATAATGAAGCTTTCATCTTCTTCCATCCTTTCCCTCTTGAAGAAGTATCAAAAACCCCCTTGAAATCCATCAAAACCAAAACCTCTAAGCTTCTCTCTTCTTCTCTTCTTCTTTCTCACTCACCGTCGGCTCTTCTCCTTCTTTCTTCTCTTCTTCGTTTTCTTTCTTTTCTCTCCTCACTATCGTGTTTCTCCTTCACCAAACGATAGCCCCTTATGTTTAAAATTCCATGTCATTTAATGAAGGAGAAATGACTCAATTGCCCCTCCATTAAAGCCTAAACCTTAACCCCTTTTAGTGGACTTCCTTAATTGCCCCTGCACTTTGCCCTAAAAACAGCCATCTTGCTTCCTAATTTTAAGCAGGTAAATGACATAATTTGGCAAAACTTCCTTATAGAGAATTGTTCCGCTATGTCTCATCTTTAAAATGACACCAAGAACGCTCAAATCGGTTCAGAAACGAAGGAGTTATGGCCAAAATACCCATTCAGCTCTTACTAATCCGAGACTGAACATTAACCCAACTTCAATCCCGAAATTGACACTCTTAGGGACTAAATTGAACTTCGATCCCTTCATATGATTTGTAGCCCCATGTCTTAATTTTATTTTTCCTCAAGAATCAACTCAATCGGATCTCTACAGATCCCGAATTTCTCAAAATACCGAACCATGTTCAGAAAAGTATCCAACTTATCTCCCTTTGATTTCAATCAATCATCCTTAATTAATCTATAAAAATTCATAATTCTCCATGAATAGATAGGGGAAAGTCTTAGGAATCCAATGCTTCAAAAATCGGCTCAATCGGATGTCGGACGGAAAAGATATAAGCGAAAGAATCAAGAAAAAATCAAATTGAACAAAATTGGGGATGCACTGTAGCAGACGGCTCACGATCGCGAGTCGAATAACTTGAAAATCAATTTCCTCACTAAAAGGGTCCAAACCCTAATGAAACTTTCTATCCAAATTAATAAATCCCTAAACAAGGACTTAACTTTGAAAATTTCTATCTTTCAACTCCAAAGTCC
>JANKOE010000206.1:20875484-20885561 GCA_026284465.1 Erythroxylum citrifolium | reverse complement strand
ACATAATTTCCAAAAATCATATCTTTCAACTCCAAGGTCCAAACATGACATATTATATATCAATGTAAAGATCAAAATGAATCCTACAACTCTCATGAAGGACAGAAAAATCAATTTGACCACCAAGGGAATCAATTTTCCCAATCAAAGATTCTGTCCTTGCTAAAATCACCTAAACAAAAATCCAAACTTCAAAAATTCATATCCTTCAACTTCCACATCCAAAAATTGCATATTATACATCAATTTAAAGCTATGCAAATTTTCTATAACTTTCATGAATCATACTAATCTCCTCAAATCTCAAAGTCATCAAAACTAATCACTTCTTTTCTCATTAATTTTTCTTAAGGCACAAAAATCATCTATAACATAATTCATATACAAAAACACTCATTCAATTTTATTTACTATTTCTAAATTCCACCAAAAATTTAGGGTCCAACATGTTTCATTTGCTTTTCGTTTAAAACATTGGCAGGTCCTTATATTATAGGACAATAACACACTACTGATAGATTTTATATATTATTGTAATGTAATACCGAATTCCAATAATGGTGGATCCAATATGAAAGAACAAAAGACATTGATTTTATGAGCTAGGACATGCCAGTGTATGAGATATTGTCTAATCTTCTCATATTCAAAGAGAAACAAAGGCTATAACAAGACCATGTCTAAGGCAATACTCAGTTAAGGTAAGTTTTAAACCTTGAAATCTTTCCCAACTTTAACTTAAATAAAGTTAACTATTGGTTAGTCTTCCCTTACGTGCAATAAACCTCCAAAATAATTCTTAAAGTTTCTTTTAAAGCTTGATCAACATATATTTTTGAATTAGCCCATTTAAAGCCTTTTTTTTTAAGATAAGGTCTTATTTAATACTTTAATTTGACCATTTATTTAAGGATGGATAGTAGTAAAAATGCCCAAACCCTGCGCCTCAGCGGGACTTCAATTGGATGTTGATGAAGATGATAGTAATAAAATAATAATAACTTTATTCCTAACTTACTCCATAAAACTTTTTAAAAGTAACTAAAAAACTTAGTATCCTGGTTAGTCAACATACTCCTAATAACTCCATAGTCAAGTTACTTTCTTAAAGAATAAATAATCAATAATGATTGCACAAGTAGTTTTATTTCATAAGGAATACAGTGTACCATCTTAAAGAACCTATCCACTACCATAAATATAGAATCTTTATCCTTCTTTGATCTAAGTAACCTCTAGGTACAAGTAATGGTTTATTCAATCCAAATTTTGGAATATTAGGTTTAGCGTTTCTAAAAGTGGTATATATCCTCTTGACATTTACATCTCATCTTAGGCTAATAAAATGCTCATATAGCATGCTTAAGGTCCTTTTAACATCAAAGTGACCCATCAAACCCCTATCATATGCCTCACACATAAACAACTTGATTATAGAACAAATAGGCATATATAATTTACTTTCATGAAATAAATATCCATTATGCCTATAGAACTTATCTAACACCAAATTGTCATATATCAAATATTTATATTACCAAAATCATTGTCATTCCTTAATATATTCAAATCCTGACAACTTCACATTTAAAGAAGTAAGAAGAATATATCTTTAAGATAAGGCATCAACTAACACATTCTCGTAACCTTATTTATACTTAAGGACATATGGGATGGTTTAAATGAATTCCTTCCATCTAGCATGGTGCTTAGTCCACTTACCTTGCACATTTAGGTGCTTTAATGATTTATGGTCAGTATGTATCGCAAATTTTCAATGTTTCTAACGCTCTCACCAATATATCTCTTTGTCATGTGTTAGTTCAAGGCTGCTCCGTTGAGTTTCTCAATGAAGTAAGTTATGAGCCTCCTATCTTACAACATATTAACTTAAATACCTATTCTTGAGGCATCACGCTCAATCTTAAAAGTTTTACTTAAGCCAAGGAATGCTAACAAAGGTGCTAAACATAACCTTTATTTAATAACATTAAATGCTTAGTCTTATTCACCATCTCAATGAAACCCTATATATTTCTTAAAATTTTGATAAACGGTGTAATAATTATACTAAAATCTTTATCATATCTTTGATAAAAACTAGATAAACTATGAAAATTTCTTACCTTATTTATTGATTCAAATATTGATCATTCCCTAATTTATTTCATCTACCTCGATGCCACAATATAACCAGAAAACACAATCCTTTTTTTTAATAAAAAATTACACTTTTTAAACCTAGCATAAAATGTTCTTTTCTTAGAACATCAAGCACACATCTCAAGTGATAAATTAGAATCTCATCAAAATAGATAACCACAAATATTTCTATATATGTGTGTAACATGTGTTTATCAATCTCATGAAAATACTAATTGTGGTACTAAGAACAAATGGCATAACTAACCACTTATATAATCCATATTTATATCCTTAAAAATAGTTTTCTATTCTTCACCTTCTCTTATCCAAACATGGTGATATTCACTGTTTTAAATCAATTTTAGAAAATATACAAGAATTATGAATTTCATCAAGCATACCATTGAAGATGAGATGTTGGTACTTTACAATTATATTATTGATAACTTTACAATTAACACATGTCCTTCAAGTATCATCCTTCTTAGGCACTAAAAGCACTAGAACTACATAAAGATTCATATTTTCTCTTAAAAACTCCTTAGCCATTAACTCCTCTACTTGAAATTGAGGCTCTTTTGTCTTCTCGGAATTTTTCCTATAAAGGGTTTGTTAGGAATTGTAACTCTTGGTACAAAATCATTTTGATGTTTAATCTATCAATAGGTGGTAATCCATTAAGATAATTAGCTAACAATATTTATACTCATGCAATAAAGAAACAACAATAAAGGGAGCATATATTTTGAATTCTTTAATATTGAATTTGTTCTCTTTGTATAAAGTACAATCATAGGCTAGCTCATATAAAAATTAATCCTAATGTCACTCCTTTTATATAGCTACTCACTTGCTTCTTTGCTTTTCTCACTACTATCTCCTTTTCTTTTGAGCTATCATGTTCATTCTCCTTTTGTCTTACAATTAACTCTCTCCTTACTCTCACTTCCCTTTTTCCTCTCTCTTTTTTTCTTTATTCTCCATTTTCAACTTCAATTAGTCCTTATAGACTTGCTTATATGTTAAAGGTATAAGGGTTATTGGTTTTTATCCTTCACAAAGGTATACATATTCTTTAAGTCATTATCTAATACTCTTTGATCATATTGCCATTATTTAAAAAAGACATTAAAGGAATTGAACCAAATAAGGAAAGAGTATTAAAGTTTCACTTCAATCAAACTTCCACTAATTATAATTTTTATTTGATTTCAATTACAATATTTACTAAAATTGATCATATAATTAAACAACTAGATTTTGAAGCATTTTTCTTTATGAAACTTTATTAGCAAAATTTTCTTTCTTTTGCTTTCTTCTTTTATCACAACCACGCTGAATTGTTCAAATAACAATGCACATATTAGATTTAGAACAATGTGTTACAAAGGGCACAAAACAAGGGATAGAATAAAGGAAAGCTCTAACACAATAAGAAGATAAACAAACGCCAATTTTTACAAAACAAATTAGAAATAAGAAGATGATGCTCTAAGACAAATAAGGAGTCATATGGAAAATGAAAAGATAGACAAAGAAATATAATTTAGATGATAAAAGAATGACAAATAATTTATATACATACACATGATATTAACTAATGCGAACCCTAGAAAACTCACATAAAAGACTAGATCTTACTAAGAAACTTAAATAAGATTAATGGAGAATTGGCTTGATAATTATAGATAATAACAAAGTTCTATAGTAATTAGAATATGACGAAGAAGAATTCTTTGATAAGTGCGAAAGTTCGATGAAGAACAAAGAATAAAAGCACTTATGGTTCTCAAATATAACAAAGGTATAATCTAACTAAAATTATTTAAAACAATCTTTAAGTAATAAAAAATTATAACTGGGATAACCGGTCATAAAGTATCCAACTTTTTAGGAATTTTTAATTTAGTGTCTAAGATTTTAAATTTTTTAATTGAATAATCAACCTTTTAAAACCTTAACAGTTTAATTCAAAATGTTAATTCTATTAGTAATTTGTTGATTTAACTAAAAAAAATTTTGTTGCTTATAATATGTAAGCGTTTGAAAAAATTCTTTCTACTCTGATCTAACTAAGATCGCTATTTTTGTAAGCAGACATTTATATGTCATGAACATCAAAGATTATATTAGTCAGAATTTTTAAAGTCTTAAAAGTTTGATCATTCAATTAAAAATTAAAAAAAAACTTGAAAACTTGATTGAAAATTTTCCAAAAAATTAAGTACTTTAAAATTTGTTATCCCGTTATTATTTATGACAGATATAGTTTGAAATGCAATCGCATTCTAAACCATATTCCATGCTGAAACTTTTAGGGGCAAATGACATGACCTCGCAGTTAATTGTGTTTATGTTCGTGTCTTCCAATCTTGATTATCAAGAATAACACAAAATGATACGCGATAATGCTAGGCCTTATATGACACTAAAACTTTAATTATTGTGTCCAATGAGAGGCAAGGCTAAGGATACATTCGTGTGTGTGTGTGAGTGAGGCTTTGCTCAATCTTCTCACGTTTAAAGAGAAACATGAGTTGCAACATGATTGCATGTTCAATTAAAATAAATTTTAAACTTCCAATTCTTTGTTAACCTTAACTTAAATCGGGTGGATATAAATATCTTTAAATAGTTCTTAAAATGTCCTTTAAAACTTGATGAAGATATATACTTTCATATTTTGACAACCTATTCCTGCATACTTTGAGAGAAAGGATGAAAGACTTGAAAGAGAAGTGAGTACTAGGCCAATTCTTATGCTTCAGATGGATGAATGCTGATAAAATAGAGCAGGCAAAAAGGGCGAGACAAATTGAAAAAGAAAAAAGTTGCGATCTTTCCCACAACATAGATCAAATCAGGTTCAATCATGACTCTATGATCAGAAAACTTCCCAATTGGTAGGAAAAGAGACCCGTAACTGTTGTGGACTAGACCAAGTCATGAGTTGTAACTGACAAACAACATGCTCTGTAAAGAGTTGAAACCAACTTGTATTTACAGACGTGGTCTAATAAACTCAAAAAATCAATGCTTAAGAAGAATGAAAGAATGCAAGCAACCTGCCAATACTACCTATTACACTTCCACTACTCTATACTCCTGAAGACCAATTAGTATCTTTGCTTTTACTCGCTTGTAGAAGGAATTGCTGCACCATCATCTCCGGAACTACCAGCTGTTTCTGCAGGTCTAATCTCTTCGAGTTGCTGGAGGACCTGCTGGACTTCTGGTCGAGCAGAAGGAGAGGGATCAACGCAGTGGAGAGCCAGTTTCAATGTGTTAAGAAGCTCATCTCCTATTGTAGTCGCATCCTTCATCAATTCCACGTCGAAAACCTCGTTAGTCCACTCCTCTTTCACAATAGAGGCAACCCACTGGGGCAAATCCACACCATTCGTTGCCTCACTGGGAGACTTTCCAGTAAGCAGTTCGAGTATGATCACTCCGAGGCTGTATACGTCTGTTTTTGTGTTTGCTTTCTTGAGCTTTGAAAGCTCAGGTGCTCGGTATCCTAATGCACCCGCAGTGGCAATTACATTTGTATTGGCAGCAGTTGTCATCAGCCGAGATAGGCCATAATCTGCAATTTTCGCGTTTGTACGCTCATCGAGTAGGACATTACTCGATGTAAGGTTTCCATGTATGATATTCTCATGGTTGTGAAGATAGAACAGGCCTCGCGTCATGCCCTGTGCTAAATTCATCCTTGTTGGCCAATCAATGGTTGTGTCAGGTCCTCTAGCTGCACAGAAACACAGGAATCAGTTGTCAAGCGACTGTTTAAATGTGTTAACCAAAAAATTAAAAAAAAAAAGAAAAAGAAAAAAAGGGAATGCCACAATTTTGTACCATGGAGATACGTAGCAAGACTTCCTTTAGGCATGTAGTCGAAAACAAGAAGCTTCTCTCCTTTAGGTCCTAAATAATAAGCTCTCAAAGCCAAAAGGTTGGGATGCCGAACTTTTCCCAGCATATTAACCTCAGTTTCAAATTCTCTGTTACTTTTTGTTATTTTTTCTCTCAATCTTTTCACTGCAACTTGGCTCCCATCCTCTAATGTGGCCTTGTAGACAGTACCATAAGTGCTCTTTCCCATAATCTCAGCAGTTGCACATAAGAGATCATCAGCTGTGAAAACTATTGGCCCATCGAACTGGACTAATTTACCTCCATTATCGGCACCCGCTTCTACTTCACCAGCTGCTGCCTGAGCTCCCTTCTCCCCTCTGGCTGCTGCTGCTGCTGTTGCTGCAGCTTGACCATTCCTTGGTTTCGATGCAGCTTGCTTTTTCCTTATTAAGCAGTAAAGAAGAATGCAACAAAGTATAAGCAGCACTATTAGCAGGGCTCCTGCTGCTATAAGAATTATGTCTTTAGTACTAAGTTTGCGCTTATGTTTTCCTGGTGGAGGTGGGACAGTTTGTGATGGGGCTGAAGGACATGAAGATGCTCCGCTGAATCCGCACAGTTGAAGATTTCCTATAAAAGAGCTTGAATTGAACTTTCGGGCTAAAGGAGGAGGTACCGGGCCAGAAAGGTTATTGTAAGAAACGTTGAGTGAAATCAGACTTTGTATATTCGATAGGGAATCAGGGATTTCTCCACTGAGCTTATTTTGTGATAAATCAAGTTGTGTGAGAGTGGAAATGTTGCCTAATGTTGCAGGGATAGGACCGGTTAATTGGTTTCTCTTCAAAATCAGAACAGAAAGGTTGTGCAATCTGCCAAGTTCCTCGGGGATTTGGCTGTCAAGGTTATTGTTCTCAAGGTTCAACACCGAAAGTGAGGATAGATTAGATAGATTAATTGGTAAGCTTGCATTCAAGGCATTGTTGGAAATATCCAATGTTCTAAGCCTAGAGAGCCTCCCAAGTTCAACTGGTATGGATCCTGTGATTTGGTTATTACTGAGATCAATCTCTTGTAAAGCACCCAATTTGCCCAAAGAAGCAGGGATATGTCCCGAGAAGAAGTTATGATCAACAGTTACGGACTGGAACTGTATGGCGTTACTTTTGGTTTGTGTTGCACCCCAAGAATCAGGTAATGGCCCAGAAAGATTATTGTATTGGAGAGCCAGGAAAATGAGAGAAGAAGATTGTGTAAGACTAACCGGTATGGAACCTGAAAGTGAATTAAAACTCACATTGAGTCTGAAAAGCTTGGTAGCATTGGCAAGACTATCTGGTATGGGACCAGTGAGAGAGTTGTTGCTAAGGTCTAGAGTCTGGAGCAAAGGACAGGTACCTAAAGAAGCAGGGATAGAACCTGAAAGTCTGTTGTTGAATAATTGAACTCCTCTAAGATCTGGAAGAACGCCAAGTGATTGAGGGATCGAGCCACCGATGGCATTGTCATGAAGGCTAAGCTTTCGAAGCGCTTGAAGTTGGCCAATTTTATCAGTGATTTGGCCTCCTAATCCTCTCCAAGGAAGCTGGATTACAATGACTTGGCCTTTAGCACATTTGATGCCGACCCAACCCCCGGAACAAGCTCCATAGCCACTATCATTCCAACTCTTTAAGAACCCTTTTGGATCGAGTAGTTCTTGCTTGAAAGCTTGCAATGCTTGAAAGTCAGCTTGGGTGACAACAACACCATCCCAATCTTGGCTCCAAACAGGTTGAACAGAATGAATCAGAAGTTGAGAAAACAAGAAAACTTGGACAAATGACCAAAGATGTAATCGTAACTGTAGATGAATCTTCCACTTCTCTTTCTTCTTATACGAAATACAGCACCATTCTCTTGCAAGGCTATGAAAAAGGCAGTTGTAGAAAACATCGAATATTCTATTTTCAATCTCCATGATCTTCCAGAGCTAACAAAATGTCTAAACAAGAAGAAAAAGAACGCTCGTTTGGTTGTTTCTACTTTCTAGGCTCTTCCCTCTCTCTTATTTGAAGTGATGTTTGCGTTTAATGAAACAGGAGCCAAATCACTTGTGAGTGGGGCTTTGAAGTGGGAACTATAGATGTGGGGCTCCTGCGATGCACCACGTGAAGCTCTAAGCCATGAGAGAGAGAGAATCTTTGTATAGTTGTATTGGGAGAGATAAATATGGAGACAAATTGTCAGGGGTGGCAATGAGTTGCCGAGAGAAAGACGTTCCTGTTCTTACACAAAAGACTAACGGCTAGTTTTTCCTTAGCCATATACTAACTTCCCTTCTCTCGATGTGAGCACACATTTTATGGACCAACCAGCTTATTCATGTTTCTTTAATGCCCTACCCGCGCCACCTAACGGCTCTTCTTCAGGTGGGTCCCATTAAGCAAATATTAATTAGATTCGGCAACTTTTTGGGACACGAAAAGACAATCGTACGTACATTGGTAACTAAGCTTATTTGCAAAAGGTTTGTGGTCAATATGGTTTGGCTTATAAACAAATGGCTTAGTTAGTGATATGAGGTTTTATCCGGATGACATGTACTTTTCACGTTTACTTTGATATCCAAAATTCCCGACCTAGAAAGTTAATCAGATACCTCGATAGAGACGAGTGAGTTCTCGTTTAACGTCCACCGTCAGATGATTTAAATCTGGATTTGCGTTCTGCGTTGATACCATAGGGGGGGAAGCGGACACGCTAGACAGGTCAACTTACCCATTGAATGCGGTTTCACTTTGAAAACGTCTTCACTTAGCGCACCAATGGAAACTCAAAAAATAACTACGAAAGTGTCATTATCATCAGGTTATTTGGATAGGTAATAGGAGCAAAATCTATTCGTCACCTTCGAAAAGCCCCTTTTCCCCATGAGGCTACAACTAGTTGGGCAAAGGTAATTTCTATACAGAGGACCTACTTTAGCTTGCATTTAAACTACCTGCGAATTCAAGTTATGAAAGTTAATAGTTAGACTTGAGACACCTTAGATAAGTTTGTTAATATGTTTTCAGGTGTAGGCCTAGCTCATGTTGCCAACAACAACGATCAAATAGGAGATTTAACTAAATTAAATACGGACGTGGATTATTTTTTAGTGGGCACTCATTGGAGTCGTTTGTGGAGATTGCCTGCCCCTCCTAAGGTTAAAGACTTCATATGGCGCTGCTTTCGGGGTTTTATACCATGTAAATCTCGACTTAGGCGCAGAGGCGTTATACTCTCCTCTGAATGCGATGTCTGTGGTTCCGAGGAAGATTTGAATCACGTGCTTTTGGAATGTACTCAAGCCAAAGACGTTTGGTTGCTTGCGAACTTGCAGATTTCATCACAGGGCGTCGATGCTATGCTCGAGCATACGTTAGCAAACATGTCGATACCTCTGCTAACTCGAATGCTAACTCTTTTATGGAGTATTTGGTATCACCGTAATTTGCGTGTTTGGCAAGGAAGCACGTAGTTGCTTTGAGAGGGTTACTGCACTAGATGATAGACCGTGTGATATTATATCAGGGTGGCATCAACCTCCAGATAGCTTTTTCAAATGTAATATCGATGCGGCTATCTTCAAGGAGCAGAAAGCTACAAGTTTTGGTGTGGTTTTGCGAGATATAAGGGGTGGTTTTGTTGCTGCATTGTCAGGTTTTTCTGAGGCTTTATTGGATCCAGTTCTAGCAGAACTTATTTCAATAAGAGAAGCTCTTTCGTGGCTGAAAAACAAACACATCGATCAAGTTATAGTAGAGTCCGATTGTTTACAGGCGGTTCAAGCAGTCACAACATCTTCGTTTAATTCCTCGGAGGTAGGAATGTTGGCTTTCGATTGTCACATTTTTAAGCAACATTTTCTCCTTTTGTCCTTCCAATGGACGCGTAGGAGTGCCAATAAGGCGGCTCATTCTCTTGCGATGGTAGCCTTATTACATGCACAACTCCATCATTGGGACTTTGTCCCTCATGTTTTAATTCCCATTTTACGTTATGAACAATCTACGTGTGATGTTCCTGATAGGGAAAGGCTAGTAGGATCTGGGT
>JANKOE010000206.1:20849265-20859473 GCA_026284465.1 Erythroxylum citrifolium | reverse complement strand
CTTTGCTTCGTCTGTTTTCTGTAAGTTACTATTCTTCAGACGTTCATTCAGCTGCTTTTCATTTTATCTTTCTCTTTTTTTATCATCAAAACTTAATCGATACGTTAAGTCAATTTTGACTTAACAAGAATCACGCTGGAGAAGAAAGATTACAAATTTCTCAAGTGAGTGGTACGAAAAATAGGCTGGAGAGGAAGGAGGAGCAGCTATCTTAAAAGGATAGAAGAGATTTGAGTAGATTTCAGTGAATCGACAACCTTGAATCTGGAGAAGAAAAGAAGAAGCTTCGGGAGGGAGGGTCGAAGTGAAGACGTTGAAGGATAAAAAAGTCTTCGTAAGAATAAGTTTCCGTAGAATAGAAAAAGATGGGTAGAGAAGAGTATTAGTTATTCCTCAAATTTACAGAATGTATATTCTGTATCATTAGTTATTCCTAGCTCACTTGTAACCAAACACAAGATTAATAAATGGGATAGGAATACGCACGGAAAGCATAGTTATTCTGTCAAAGCAAATAGGTCGTAAATACTTGAAATGCGACTAAAGCCTTGTATTTGCAAAATCTAGCTTTAAATAAAAAATATGCATAATCGGAGTGATGCCTTGACTCTCTTTCACTCGATCTCTTGCTCATCACCTAAAGATGGGAAGGAATGGGGGTGAGCTTAAAAGCTCATGGGTAACAAGTTTATAATTGATAACAAGTAAAACCATTGTAATTGCTCAAAGTCATAAAAATTTTGCATCAAATCCATTAAACACATATTTCCCAAATTCTCAACTTGTCAACACATATCATAAACACATAAGTCACATATGCATCAAAATGTCATCCAATTCATAAACATATAAACAATTCATAATGGTTTGGGTAGGTCCATAAACAAAACGCACTAACACATTCCCACATAATGGTCTTCTGTAGTCGTAAGCAAAATGTACTATTGCAATCCCATATAATGGTTTTGCGTAGTCGTAAACATGAGGGAGTCCATAAAGGATCTCCATGCCACTAGCGGGTAGGCAGGAGAAGCCTTTTATAGAGTTGAAGTGCACTTGACATAACAGAATAGACCACCACAAACCCACATAATCATGCATTTCACAACTTGTAAACATGTTGCCCAAAATGCCACATTTCCGAAACATGATTTCAGAAACATAATATCTTTTCAAAAATCATTTTCATATTCTTTCCATAAATCATCAACACAATTCATATACCAAACATATAGCAATTCTCAACTCATTCAAGAAGCAATAAATGCGACATTTATAACACAATTGAAAACATTTAACTTTCTTGATTTGAAAAATGTTCATGGCTCATAAATTCTACCATAAATATGTAACACTTTCTCAAAGCATTTAAAGAGCAATAATTGCACATTTATAAAGTAGTTGAAATCATTTGTTTCCATTATTTGAAAGAAACATTAATGGCTTATTAACTCAATTATGAACATGTAACTCACCTTGATTTTCCTTACTTTTAAACTTGCTCAAATGTGCCTCTCTTCTTGCTCCTCTTGCCTCTCTTGATTTCCTTTAACAATGGCAAAAGTCCCATTCAATAAGAATTCAAATTGAGAATCCCATAAGACATATTCACTAAAATTGATTCTAAAATACTTAAACCCATGCATTTCTTAAGCTTCATGAACTAAAACCTTTCCAAAAATCCAAAAGATTCAAATTGAACTTACCTTGATTCTTCTCCAAATAATGAGTTTCTTGGCTCCAAAGAAAGCTCTACTCTTCCTCTTTCTTTTTCTCTTCTTAAACAACCTCAAAATCTCCCTAAAAAGCTTATAAAAGATTAACCCTAGCTTGTTTTCTCTTCTTTTCACTACTTCTCTTCTTCTCTTCATATTTTTCTCTCTTCTTCAAATGCAAGACAACAATTCTTCTTCCCCTTTTTTACCCTTAATGAGTATAAAAAGTTCACTTTGCCCTTCCTTGTATGCCTTATGGTCTTTATCCTTAAGTGACTTGCCAATGTTACCCTTGATACAATCTGACTACCTTAATTCAATTAACCCATATAATAAAATCCTACTAACATTGACATACTAATTAACTCCAAAAATAATCAATCCATAAAGACCTCATAATTAATTTAAATTATGCTTAATAAATAAAATAATAAATTTGGGGGCAAACAATAAGAGTGTGAAATGCATCTTTGTTAGGTATACTAAAGAAACTAAAGGCTATAGATTGTATGATTATATTTTGAAAAAACTAATTAACAATTGTGGTGTTGTTTTTAATGAAAATAATTCTTGGAATTAATGTGCAACCAACTTATCTATGATCTCAACTCTACCTTTTCTATAAAAGAGTCCACTTCATCACTTTCTTGGTATTGAAGATCACACCACTTCTCTAGGTCTTCTTCTCACCCAAACCCAATATACTAAAGATCTTCTTCTTTGAACCGACTTTGTTAAATCTAAACCAATTCATACACCCATCACTTCGTCTCTTCCCTTTTTTAAAAATCATATTATTCCTTCCCCTAATCCTTCTGAACATCGTAGAACTGTTGGTACACTTCAATATCTTTTTCTCACCCAACTTGACATTCAATTTGTTGTTAATAAGGTATCTTAATTTTTACAGTGTCCTACTGACATTCACTAGTCTATAGTGAAATGGATTCTACAATATCTCCGCTCCACACCCTCTCATGGCATTCATTTCATCAAATCTCCCAACCTTTCTCTGCAAGCCTAATGTGATGCTGATTGGGCTGGTTGTCCTGATGATCATTGTTCAATATCTAGTTATTGTATATTTCTTGGCCCTATTTTATTTCATGGAGCACCAAGAAGCAACCCATTATTGCTTGATCCAGTACTGAAGTTAAATATCGCAACATTGCTCTTGCTTTTGCATAATTATGTTGGATTACTTCTCTTCTTGATGAATTAGTTTTGCTAATCTTTCTCCTACCCCCTACTATGACAATTTCGGTGCTACATTTTTAGCCTCAGATTTGGTTTTTATGCTCAGACCAAGCATATTAAAATTGACATTCATATTGTTCGTGGTTTAGTCGCTAACAAAGCTCTATTCATTTAATATATTTCATCCTCTGCTCAGATCACTGCTATTATGACTAAAGTTCTTTCCTCTTCAACGTTTCAACGACTTCACGACAAGCTTATGATTTCTCCTCTTGTGAGCTTGAGGGGGCTGATAACATCTTAAAATTTTAACCACCATACATTGTATAATTTGTGATTATTTTCACACGCATATATCAATTCTATTGTATCCTTTATTTAGTCTTATCTTTTATTTTATTAATGTTGAATCCCGTTTCCGAAACTCAACTCTTGCTCTGATAATATAAATGTTGGATCCCGTTTCTGGAACCCAACTCTTGCTCTGATACCACAACTATTGGACCCCATTTTCGAAGTCCAATATTTGGAGTCATAAAACTTGCACATATTATCTTATAGGGTTATTTCCATAAACCCTCATTAGCTATCATCCCATAAGGGTGGTGTGCCCATACCTGTCAAACATAAAAAACAAACTCGATTCTCCCTCTTTAGCACAGATTTTGAGAAATCTCAAACCGGAATTACAATTTGATTTCTTTAGAACATTTGTTCCCCATTTTCTTAAGTTTCTAATCACAACAAAATCGTTCAATTTGGTTCAGAAATTTGAAAGTAAGACCCATACAATTTCAGACTGAAACAGTACTCTATACTCAAATTCCATCCAAAATTTGAAAGCCTTAGAGACAGACTTAAATTTCGATTTCTTTATACAATTTGTAGTTATGTGTCTCTAATTTATTTCTAAACAAGAATCCTCTCATTCGGAACTCTACCGATCAAGATATCATCAAAATACAGAGAAGTATGTTCAGTAAAATATCCAATTCATACTATTCCAACCGATACCCTTATTTTGATTCAATCCCTCTTTTTCAAATCAATATCAAAATCCACAACTTTCATGGAGAGATAGAAATAATTGTGTTAGAAATCTATTGATTCAAGAATCACTTTGTTTGAAGGTCAGATAACAAAGAATCAAACATGATTTTTTTTTTGCCCTCATTCATATTGCACATGTCTCGAGACAATTGACATAACTTTTTTTAGAGATATCAGATTAAGATCTTATTAGAATGGTTTCAAATAGGACTTTGAGATCTACAACTTTCATGAAGACCTCGAAGATAGATTCTATCATCTTGAGGGTCAAAATTGGACTAGACAATAGGCCAGATGATTCCAGATGAAAGGTCAGATGAAACCAGACGAAAGGCCAGACGATTTGGAACAATTTGCATAACTTTCTCTATAGATTTCGTATTAAGGTAATTCTTAGATGGTTTAAAAGAGAACTCATAGATATAAAAATTTCAAGAAGACCTTGAAGATAGATTCTATCATCTTGAGGGTCAAAATTGGACCAGAAGATAGGCCATATGAAAGGTTAGAAGAAACCAGACGAAGGGCCAGACAATTTGGGACAATTTGCATAACTTTCTCTATAGATGTCAGATCAAGGTCATTCTTAGGCGGTTTCAAAAAGGACTCATATATCTACAACTTTCAAGAAGATCTTGAAGATAGATTCTATCATCTTTAGGGTAAAAATTGGACCACACATTAGGCCAGATGAAACCAGACAAAGGGCCAGACGATTTGGGACAATTTGTATAACTTTCTCTATAGATGTTAGATCAAGGTCATTCTTGGACGGCTTGAAAGAGGAAGCATAGATCTACAACTTTCCAACGGACCTTAAAGATAGATTCTGTCATATTGAGGGTCAAAATTGGACCAGACTATAGGCCAGACGAAAGGTCAGACGAAACCATATGAAGGGCCAGATGATTTGGGACTATTTATATAACTTTCTCTATAGATGTCGGATCAAGGTAATTCTTAGACGGTTTGAAAGAGAACTTCAAGATCTACAACTTTCATGAAGATCTTGAAGATAGATTTAGTTATCTAAGGGGTCAAAATTAGACTAGAACATGTAAGATGAACAGTGCATAAAAGAAGTTTCTGCACCAGAAGATATAGAAGGTCAACCATAGAAGATACAAAAGGTCAACCATAAAAGATACAGACTGCACTCCTGAGCATCTCCTCTTCTAAGGATCATAACTTTTAACTCAAATGTCCAAAAATTTCATACTATATACCATGGGAAAGCTAGAAAGATAATCTACAACTTTCTAAAAGACAAATTTGACAACTTCTTCAAGTACATCTAATTTCAACACATCCGTACACAATTCGTATTTCATTAAAATCAAAAGAATAAAGTTTTATAAATCTTTTATGGCATTCCAAGCCACATTACATCATCGTCTCAAATTTCAAAATACAAAAGATTCTTGAACACATAAACTTGAAATGCGACTAAAACATTGTGCTTTCCCAAAACCAACTCAAAATACAAAATAACAAATTTGAAGTAATTCCCTAAGGCTTTTGATCACTTGATCTCTTAATTATCACCTGAAGATAGGACAAAAAGGAGGTGAGCTTGAAAGCTTGTGGGTGACAGTTTATAACGTAAAATTAAACGAAAACCTTTGAAAACATTTACTTGTCATAGAAAACTCTTATTGAAATCCATAAAGCACTTGTTTCTAAAATTCTCATCATGTAGTCAAAATCTCAAACTACCAAACATGAATGCATCAAACTTGTTCACATAACATAACATATAAGCACATCAGAATGGTTTGGGTAGATCTATAAACATGATGCACTACACATTTTCACATAATGGTCCTGTGTAGTCATAAACTTGAGGAAGTCCATGAAGAAGCTCCGTGTCACTAGCGGGCAGGCAGGAGAAGCCTTTAACCTGGTCAACGTGCACATGACATTCTTGAAGGGACCACTACAAAATCACTTAACACATATTTCATAACTTGTAAACGTGTTGCCTAAAATGGCACTTTTTCGAAAACTTGATTTCATAAACTTGATATTCTTGCAAAAATCATTTCTATTTTCATTTCATAAATCAATAATACAAATCATATACAAAACATATAGCACATTCTCAAAGCATTCAAAGAGCAATAAATGCAACATTTATGATGCAATTTAAAACATTTAACTTTCTTGATTCAAAGAAATCTTTAGTGGCTTATTTACTCTATTATAAACATGTACTCACCTGATTTTCTTGCTTATAAACTTGCTCAAAATGCCTCTTCTCTTGTTCCTTTTGTCTCTTTTGATCCTTTTATACAATAACAAAATTTTCACAAAGCACAATCACTAAAATTGGTTCTAGCAAACTTAAACCCATACATTTTCTAAACTCCATAAACTAAAATCCTTCCAAAAATTCAAAAGATTCAAAATAATCTTACCTTGATTCTTCACCAAATGAAGAGATTTTTGGCTCAAATGGAAGCTCTTCTCTTCTTTTACCTTTTTCCCTTCTTAAACAACCTCAAATTTTTTCTTGAAGACTAAGACAATTAAAACCCTAGCTTGTTTTCTCTTCTTTCTCTCCTTCTCTTCTTCTCTTCGTATTTCTTTCTCTTCTTCATGACACTCTCTTTTTCTCTTCAATTTTGGTTCTTCTCTCTTCTAAAAATGCAAAACCACAATTTCTTCTTCTTTTTATACCTTAACGAGTCCAAAAGGTCCATTTTACCTTTCCTTATAGGCTTATGTTAGTTTAACCTTAAGTGCCTTGCCAAAAACATCTTTAAACATTCCTATAACATTAACACTTTAATTCCATAAATCTATGTAATAAAATCCTACTAACCTTGTAACCCAAAAAAAATTCCTACTAACCTTGACATAATAATTAACTCTAAAAATTTAATCTATCAAAACCTCAAAATTCTTTTAAAACATGCTTAACTAGAGGAAAAAAATTCCGGGCCAACAATTTATCCTTATCTAGTTATCATCAAGTTGTATATTAAAGGATGTTCCACAGTTAATAAACGTCACATACAATATCACTTCTTCGTATCATTTTGTTCTTTCATAGGTCACAGAAGTATTAACAAAGAAATACTCGTTGATAATTCCCACATATCTCATAGGTGTTTCAAATGTGATTCACTTCTCTAAAAGAAATCTAATATATCTAATAAACATAATAATTATCAGTTAAATTCTCTTAATTAATATGTTTACTGATTAATTAACAAACATATCAATTAAGAGAGGACTTAAACTTATACTGAATTTTCATTTAATTTGAAATATAGGACCCGTAATAGAAGCTTAAATTATAAAAGAACAAACACCTGAATAGTCTTACCATAAGCCTGAACTCCAGCAAAAGAACAAATTCCTTATTTATCGCCCAATGATCACAAAAAATTATCTTATAATTCATCATATTATATAACCCTTGCAAGATATGAATATATAATTGAAAGTAAAAGTAAAATTTTTTGTTATCAGTATTAGGAAATGATTTAATACATTTATCATATTTTCTAAGGAAGAATCCAAACTCACATATTCATTGTTCGAGGTTCAACGTGCTATTGCCCAAGATTCATCTGAGTTCTCACTAGTGACAACACGGACGAGAATTTTTGAAACCTAAAGAACTCAACTCGATTTTCTCAATCATACTTTGCCTTTATTAACATGTTCTTGCACGATATTGCTTATTAAATTATTGGACAAATTCAATATATTAAGTGAATAATTAATTTATAATTAAAAAAGTTACAAATTACTTTTATTTGGTAAGTTATTTAATGTTTAATTAACTTAAAATTTTCTGGAAAAGTATAGTTTTCTATTGTATATGAGATATTCTTCTTTACGAAAACAGATAATTGTTATGATAAATATTTATTTTATTTTTATATATAAGAATGCAAGAATTCTGCAATACCTCAGTATCATTCTTTTTTTTTTCTCAAAAATGAAAATTTATAAAAATTAATAATAGAAGATTCTCAACTCAATAAATACAATGCAAGCCTATATTACATTGAACTTGGAATTAGGAATTATGTAGGAATTAGATAACTCTCCCTCAGTTGCTCTTCCACTTGTCCCATCTTGGTGGGTTAATTACGTGTTCAGTTTTGCAGATAAGCACAGTTCACACGTGGCTGAGACTTTAGAGAACTATCGTCGCAACAAAGTAAGCAGGGATGATAATAGGCAGGGTTTAATTCAGATATTACTCAACTTATATTTATATCTATTTTTTATGACACAACCAATATTTATCGATTTTTACGATTTGCTACCTATATTTAAATTCATTGGATTGTTCAAATTTTTGAATTTTTATCCGGTTGTATAACACATAAAAATATAACTTCTAAATGTAAAATATAAAGAGCATATTTATAGGAACGCTCTCAATCAAAATTACTTTAATAATAATAAGTCAAGATTTTAATTTTTATGTCTTAAAAAACCATAAAATTAGAATAATAAAAATCATAATATCTAGTGAAAAGACAATATATATTTTTCAAAATCAAAAACTAGAACAAAGACTGAAATATTCAAAGCTTCAAAATATCTTTGCATGAACTCCACAACATTTAAAACTCTATCTCCATATCATTTGCATTATTATCATCTTATAAGAAAATAAAATATGATGAAAGAGGTGAGAGCTGATGAGTAAAGTGAAAATTTTAAAATTATTTCTTCTCAAAAAATATTAATATTTTATTATATTTAACAATAAATATTCAAGAAAAATAGAAAATAGAGTTAATAAAAATAGGTAAAATATGAGTATCTATTAGTTCGGGTTATTACTAGATTCATATTCAAATTTATATTCACGTCTATTTTTCAACTGTCGTCCTTACGTGTAGGATACCGAAAGCACAAGACAAGACAACTCAGTTTCTAAATTTCTTGACTTGTTACTGTTAGTTTAAAAGCTTCTTATCAAACCAATGGTATAACTACTTACTTTACAATACTTCGTTCCAACAATTATCCAAAGAGTTGTCTTTTTTCTAGTTATTTAAGAACACGTTACTCGCGTGTTATTTAATAATCAAACCTGGAGTCCGAATCGAATTATTCTTTGCCTACGAAAAAGAAAAAGGTGAGAGTTGAAAGGGGCGGCATCCTACCGGTAAATTGGTTTCTTCACGTTTGCTTCGTCCCTAATCTAGGAACCTAGTTATTTAAACAATCATAATTACGTGCTAGTATAATCGAATATTTTTTGTATAAGACAACTCAAGGTTTTTATTAATAACCTCTTAAATATGAAATCACCCTTTTTGTCCATTAAAAATACCGATTATAAATTTTGATCGCAAGATCTTTTGAAATAATAACACCGTTAAAAAATTTACCTATCAAATTGTCCCACATATTAAATAAATGCGAGTTACTTAAATTTACTTTTGAATTTCTTTTAATATTTCCTATTATGTTTTTTTTGTAAAAGATAAAGAACACTTTTGTAATTTAAATAATTTTGAAAGAAATTTCTCATTTTTATAATTTTCTAACAACTTTATATATTTTAAATTTTTTAAAAAGCTCTTTTTTTATACTTCCATTAAAAATAATGGTAAAAATACATGTGATACGAATATCATATGATGATCAATCAATTGTTATTGATATAGCAACTTAAATTAGTTCTTACTAATTAAACACAATTCAAATTAATAATTAAAATAACTATAATAAAGTTTAGTTTAGACTAGGTTTAATTAATTGATCAGTAGTATTTAAGAGTTATATTAAATTGTCATGTTAATAACATTTAATTGACCTATGTGCGATATTTATACTATATGTATCTCACTATTATTTTTTAGAAAAATATAAAGAGGATTTTGTCATGAATGCTAATTGATTTTTATTGCTCAGGCACGTAACATAACATAGTGGTTTCTATTGCTCAGGTACGTAATTCTTCCTTTTCAAATGCATTCATATGATCTAATTTATTCATGCAACACATTCAACATTCCTTAATAAGCCAATATATCTTTTATCCTCTGTTACAATAATCTTAAATTGTTAATCCCATTAAACTTTTCACTCATGCCGCTTCCAGCGTACCTCTTCTATGAATGAGAGTTTGGTCTGCTTAATTATGTCTGATATTCGGGAGTTAGTGTTTACTAAGAAGGTTCCTTGTAGATCTAATGTTTGCCGTGCCTTACGATTGTAATTGTTATAGGAGGGTTCTTTTTCGTGGTAGTTGATCTCCTATTTGCT
>JANKOE010000206.1:20755998-20782671 GCA_026284465.1 Erythroxylum citrifolium | reverse complement strand
CTGATGGGACTGTTGATCGATATAAGGCCAGGTTAGTGGCCAAGGGGTATCATCAGGTTGAAGGTGTTGATTTCACTGACAATTTTTCTCCTGTTGCAAAAACTGTCACGGTCTGTATATTGTTGACTGTAACTGCTCAATTTTCCTGGCCTATACATCAATTAGATGTGAATAATGCCTTTTTGCATGGGCATATTGATGAGGAAGTTTATAAGCTTCCTCCAGATGGGTATACTGTTGCTGGTCCTAATCAGGATTGCAAGCTCAATAGATCTTTGTATGGTTTGAAGCAAGCCTCTCGTTAGTGGAATTGTGAATTCACTAGGCATTTGCTTTCTTATGGTTTTATTCAATCTCCGCATGATCACTGTTTATTTATTAAGTCATCTGGTCTTCATTTTGTGGCTTTGCTTATCTATGTGGATGATATCTTGTTGACTGGACCTTCTGTGGATGTTTTGGCTGATGTTAAACAATTTTTAGCTTCTGCCTTTTCTGTTAAGGATCTTGGTCCGGCTAAGTATTTTTTGGGCTTGGAGATTGCTAGGTCTTCCAATGGTTTATATGTTAATCAGCGCAAGTATGTGCTTGATTTGTTATCTGATGCGGGATTGACTGGTGCTAAACCTGTGGTTACCCCATTACCTAAGGGGTTGAAGTTCTCGGCTGATTCTGATTCACTCTTGGAGGATGTAGGGCAATATCATAGGTTGGTTGGTCGGCTATTATATTTGGGCTTTACACGGCCTGATATTACTTTTGCGGTTCAGCAATTGAGTTAGTTTGTGACTGCTCCCTCTCAGGCTCATTGGGATGCTGCTATGCATCTGTTGAGATACTTGAAGGGTTGCCCTTCTAAGGGTTTATTTTTTCCTGCTTCTTTTGATTCATCTATGCCTGTTGCTTCTTCTCCCTATTCTCTTGTTGCTTATTATGATGCTGATTGGGGGTCGTGTTTGGATACTTGTCGGTCAGTTTTAGGTTTTTGTATTTTTTTGGGCAATTCGTTGGTTTCTTGGAAGTCTAAGAAACAGGCTACGGTTTCTAGATCTTCTGCTAAAGCTGAGTATTGGAGTATGGCTTCCACTGTTTGTGAGTTGTTGTGGATTTCCTATTTGTTGAAAGATTTACAGATTTCCTTTTCCTGTCCGATTCCTTTATGGTGTGATAATCAGGCTGCACTTCATATTACTGCCAATCCGGTGTTTCATGAACATACTAAGCATCTTGATATTGATTGCCATGTTGTTCGTGATCAATTCAAGTTGGGTTTCATTGCTCCGACTCATGTTTCCTCTCAACATTAGTTGGCTGATTTATTTACAAAGGCATTGGCTGTTCCTCTTTTTACTTCCCTTTTGTCCAAGTTGGGTTTGGTTGATGTTCATCAACCTCCAACTTGAGGGGGGATGTTAAGTTAGCTAGTTAGTATAGTGTTGTCGTTTTAGCTTGTAAATAATAGTGTTTAGTTTTAGCTTGTACAGTTGTATATATTGTAAAATCTAGCTTTGTACTGTATACACGACATAATAAAACGAAGCTAGTTTATTTACCCCCTCTTCTTTCTTCTCTATACCGTCTGTTCATAACTCTTTATTTTTTATTAAATTTAAATTTATATGTCAAATTTAAAAGAATTTGAATTTGATAACAAGATATTGCACACACATTCGGGCCCAAAAGGTGAGTGGGTTTCTAGCCTGTGTAAATGGTCCTAATAACACTACAACCGGACTTAACTCTTGATTGGTGCGCCAGGCAAATATAAAAAGTGGAGGTTCATGAACGTTGATAAGTGGGGACCACTCAAACAGTCCGTTGCACTTAAAGGATAGGAGCAAATGACGTGCTATGGACAAGATGCTGATAAAGACAAGAACATGTGTATGTGTTGCCTACTTAACCTACCTTGTCTCCAGTGCCCACTTTCTTCATTATTTTAATCTATAATAAAATAATACGGTGTGCTCTCCCACACCGTACCCAATGGAACCTTCCTTGGCTCCTTCTGTATTCTTGCAATTCACATACATGCATTTTCTGTATTCCTTATTTTATAAGTCACAACGTGCTCTGTGTCGTTTCTGTAATAAACTTCAGCTTGAAGGTCCTTTTTGTTAAAGCGCGCTATATATTGAAGTTCATATTTTCTACTCTGGTCATAGTGTATCACCTTATCCATTATCGCAAATGGCATTTGACGTAATTTCTAAGAGTTCACTGTTGCCGTCGACGTTGAACCCCAACGCTCCGTTGTTCGTACCGCTGGCGTATCGGACGGTGGAAGACTTCTCCGAGGAGTGGTGGGCCCTTGTCAAATCCTCACCTTGGTTCCGGGATTACTGGCTCCAAGAGTGTTTCTTCGATTTCGAAACTGACCCTTTCGTCTCTGATATTTACGAGGATGCCCTTCCCGACGACCTCAATTGTCCCTTCTTCGACGACTACGCCGACGATGATTACTCATATGAAAGTAGGTAACAGAGCACTTTAAGGGAAATCTCAGTTTTAAATAGCTCGAGTCACCGGTCCAACTCGTTAACTCGGTATTCTTTTCTTTTTCTCTGTTCATTAATTGCAGAGGAAGAGGAGTCCAGGGAGATAGTTTCTGTTGGAGCTCTGAAATGGAAAAAGGGTCGTGGTCTGACTCAGGTACCAAGGTATATGGATAAGCCATCGAAGATTGTGAATTTGAAAGTGAGTCCACGAACGATCCACCAACCCCGGTAGATTATAAGACTCAGTGACCCAAAAGATGTCGTATTTGGGGTGGTCTATGTTGTTTTTGTAGATAAAGACTGTGACTTTCATTTTGCTGGCTAATTTTCTTTTTTCATCAAGCTCCTCATTTCCGGCTTTGTTTTTTTCCTTGTAAATGAAACAAAAACTTGGAAAGGTTGAATTTCGTGTGCGAAGTACTTTCATCTCTCTCTGCCTGAAGTAGAACTCCAGTTCAGAAGATAGCTTTCAAAATTTTAAAGCGGAGTTTTACTGAGAATTGGAGGTTAACTAGTACAAACAGCCAATGTTTACAAAGAAAAACAATTGGAAAATCTGTTCTACAGAGTGTATCAATCCATGCTCCAAGTCCCTTACTGAAAATCGTCAGTCGCAATAGCCAATCTTGCGTTGTGATGAATTTAACAGTTGACTTCACCTTCTTCCCAATTGGTAGCTGTCTTCCCGATCTTTTGAAGTACTCGGATAACTTCCTCAGTTGTGACATTGCCGGTGACGGTGACCTTATTGAGTTGAGTATCCACGTTATATGTTTCGATATCTGCTAATCGAAAGCAGCAACGTGTCAAAGAAGTTCGTTATCACAGAGAGACCGCAGTTTATAAGTTTATGAACCATGCGCAGAATAGAAGATAACCATACAGGTCCAGTGCTCTTTTACCTTGGATTTTCTTGATAGCCTTCAAGATCTTCTTAATGCATTCATCGCAATGCAAACCCACTTTCAGTTCCACCATCTATGTATGAATCAATTCGTTACATAATCAATTCGTTACAATTTAGATCCAAAGCTTAAGATTCATGCAAATATCGGGAAAATTACAAGGAAGCTGGATCAGATACTGAAAGAGAGTTTGGCATCGAACTTACAGAGGCCATTCGCGTTGATGATAAGTGCAAGGGGCTGATATTTTGAGCGAGATAGAGCCGTAATTCTCTTGATAAGATTGAATCAGGAAACCAAAACAAGCGACATAAATATATGGTAAAGTCAAAAACAGTATAGGATTCTTTACGTGATTGATGGCATTACTACTTTTCTGAAAAGCTCTCTTTATTCCCGTCATGTAAAATTGGAAAGTGACCAGGCAAATCTTGGATCCTAATTGCTGTTATTCTGTTCATACCCGAGTTTTGGGTGGTCGAAATGTTCAATAAGGTACAATGGCATTTGCTGCTGAGTGTTTATAGAGCTATACTCAATGGATGGGATAAAATAGAAGCGGAACAAACCTGAAACCTTGCACACTCTTAGCAGTTAGGGGGAGGTCATTTTGATGGTGGTTGAATACGAAGATCATATGTCCGGACAGTTACCAAAAATACTTTTAACATGTCCGAACTGATGAAATGATGACAAAAAATGGATGCCACCATTTCTTGAGGGGGCCCAGTGCTCCAGTGCCCTCTTTAGAAAAATCTTCTTTTCCTTCCACTAGCTTGCTTTCCCCTTTCTTTTCATAATCATTAATCCGCGTGAGGCAGGACGGCCATGTCTGGACTCTAGAGTCTTGAGTGGAATTCAACAGGTTCATGGACTCTTATCGCCATTTTCAGATTTTTAGCTGTATAGCTTCCCTTTCCATTGCATTATTGGGCCAGAATATGGGGTTGCTTGTCTCTGTATCACGGTTGGGACTTTGTTAAATTTTTATTTTTTAATAGATATGTCTACTCAATTTTTCTCTCAAATATTTCGAATAAATAAATTACAAATTTTTAATGTAAAAAAATATGTTGTAGCAGTACAAAAGGTCTTGTTCTCAAATAAGATAACTATTTTGTCTTCGAACGTTAAAAGTGGTCGAGGTAAAGTAAAAGAATATGGAGCCTAAAGGTTTTATATTTAAATCTTATTATCACGTAAAGACAAAATAGTTATTTTATTCAAATTATCTATATAAAAAAGAAATCAAATCCTATGAAAAAGTTATATTTTTAAATTATATATTTTATTCAATATCTGTCTTAATTTTTAAATAATAGCTTATTTTATTATTCGCTTAGTTTAAAGACTTCACATAGACTATGAAATTCTTAATTGAATTGCCTTGGATAATTATGATCTTATTATTCATATACTAGCTTGGTTTAAGGACTTCATCAACTACGAAATTCTTAGTTGAATTGCCTTGGTTGGTTAAAGAGGATGTGTTTTGGATGCCAGCCGTTTTTTATTGTAGATATATCGGGACTCTGTATCCCTCGACTTATAGTACAAGCTGTTTTCTGTTCTCCTCGTAAAAAAAAGGATGTGTTTTTTTTTGATAAATTGTAAATGTATTTATCAAAAAGGTATATACATCATAATGAGGTATACCCCAATCGGCCATAGCACAAAATTTGTTCCAATTGGTTACATGAGGGCCGTAGCCGAAAAAGTAAAAAAAAAAGAACCTAATAAAACCAAGGAACCCATTACAACCAATAATAACATACTCGGACAACTTCAAATTAGTTCAAAATATTCAAATAAAGTAGTAGTGAAAAACGCAATAAGGCACCAGCCACACCAAGGTTGGTCGGCCAGGAGGGAACATGTACTGCACACGGGTTATAGGAGTGCCGCACAGCAGCTAGCCAAAAGTCCTTGCTAGACGACTGGATGCTCCGGCGTGCACAACGCAAATCAGTGCATGGACCATGCGAGTTGCATACAACTATCAGCGTGATACGTAGCCATGGGCCATGCAAGTTGCGCAGAAACAGCCGGCATAGGGTACTTAGTAATTCCAATTAACACAGGACAGCAACCAACGCATGATCAATGTAGCTATAGTCTCTGCCAAGGGGAGCCGAGGGAGACAAGGATAGTGTCATCACCAAGTCTGGTCAGCCATCAAAATGTGATTAAATCCGCAGGATAAAGCTTATAGAGCAGCTTATACACAACAGTTTTAATCTGGGCAATTACATCAACACAGGTGAAGGTCATTCCATCCATTTGAGTAGCATTTCGGATCTTCCACAAGGTATAAACAGTACATAGGAAACCTAATCGTGCAGCTTTGGAGCGAAGGAGGGCGCCAGGGTAGTCTAACCAGAGGCATTTAATGGCACGGGAAAGGGAGGACATTTGTTTGGTAATGCCCAGCCAGTGTCGGATTCCTGCCCAAACAGCCTTAGCAAAACCACATGTGAAAAATAGGTGGTTCACTGTTTCATTTTCCAGACCACATAGTTTATAAGTTCGATCCAACTCTAAGAACAAGAGATTGTCATTGGTAGGCAATCTATTCCGCAATGCTAGCCAAGTAATAAAGGAGTATTTTGGAGGAATGTAGCGTTTCCAAATAAAAGACATCCAAGGTTTATGAGGTTGTTTAACACGCAATAAATCATAAATCCGTTGTGAAGATAGCATACCATTAACACAACAGTGCTGCAGCATGTCAATAGCCGTGTGTGTGCCACCCAATTTGTGAACCAAGGAGTCCCGAATGGAAGCAATTTTTTTCATTAAAGCAGAATCCCGCGTGGATGAACTTGCCATTCCCAAATAGAAGTGCCTCGAAGGTAGATGGCATGAATCCATCGTACCCATAATGAATCTGTTTCTGCACGAATATTCCAAAGTGTCTTAGCTAACAAAGCAGAATTTCATACCTTGCATTGTTTGAGCCCCACGCCGCCCTCCTCTTTTGGCAAGCAAATAGTGTCCCAAGCAACTTTATAGTACTTGCCACCCTACAAAAACAGCCGGCAAAAAGAGGTAATTTTGTCAATTATAACTGTTGGAAGTGGGAAGGCTTGAAGCCAAAAGGAGAGAACACCTTGAATAACCGAATGGATCAATTCACATCTACCAGCATAAGAGAGGCTCTTTCCGTTCCATGCATGGATGTAAGTATCCACCAATTCAAGCAAAACAGAATATTGGGCAACGGAAACCTTCATTGGGGCTAAGGGAACCCCTAGGTACCTAACCGGAAAATCACCTAGAGGGAAAGCCACCTCCTGCAGTATGACATCCCTCTCCCATCCCCAAACACCAGCAAGATATATTTGAGATTTAAGAGGATTGGCATGCAGACCAGCCACCTCCTGCAATTCTCGCAAACTATCCAATAAAATTCGAATGGAAGTAATGTCACCTCGAGAGAGGAGCATAAGGTCGTCAGCGAAAGCAAAATGGGTGATATGTAATGGGTTGCATTTCGGATGGTATTTAAAAGAAGTATTTGTCGTATTCTTTTTTAACACCCGAGATAAATATTCTAAACACAAAAGAAAGAGAATGGGAGACATCGGATCACCTTGACGTAGCCCACGCTTTCCTTTGAACATACCATGCAAAGATCCATTTATCATGAGCGAGAAAGAAGAAGTAGTAACACACTCCATGATCCAACCAATAAATTGTGAAGGAAAATTCAAGCCATGAAGCATTTCAGCTAGGAATTCCCAAGATATGGTATCATAGGCCTTGGTGAGGTCTATCTTGAGCATACACCGAGGGGAAATCCTTTTACGAGTATAGCCCCTCACAAGCTCTTGAGCTAAGAAGATATTATCAAGCATATTGCGACCCGGGATAAAACCTGCTTGTGCTTTATCAACTAAGACACCAACCATCGAATTTAATCTTACAGTTAGAATTTTGGTAATGATCTTATACACCACATTGAGACAGGCAATTGGTCTAAAGTCAGAAACTCTCGGAGAGGAGGTCTTTTTGGGGATGAGAGTTAAAACCGTATGATTAAGCTGCTTGAGTAAGCGCCCATTCGCAAAAAATTCCTGGACAGCTCCCACAACATCCGGACCCACACGATGTCATTGTTGTTTAAAGAAGGCAGCTGTATAACCATCCGGACCCGGCGCTTTGTCATCACCAATATCAAAAAGGGCAGCTTTAATTTCAGCAGTGGTAATGGGAGCAATAAGAGCAGAATGATCCGAAGGAGCTAAGGTAGGACCATAGGTGACCATCCGAAAATCAGCAGGGCGCCTAGGTGAAGGAGAGCCCAACAAATTCAGATAATAATGAAGACGTCGATCAGTCACTTCAGCCAAGGAAGTAGTTTCAGATCCATCCTCACGAATCAGATGGGTAATTGCATTCATTTTAGCTCGCTTGCGCACCAAGGAATGAAAATAGCTAGTACTCCTATCAGCATCCATGAGGTGAGTACATTTCGCCTTCTGGCGGAAGAAACTCCGTTCTGCATCCTGCAAAAAACTAGCTTGGGATCTCTTAAGGTTAACCATGGATTTTAGTGCATCATCAGCCGGAGAGTGAAGAAGTGCCTGATATGCAAGCTGAAAATCAGCTTGTGCCTCTTGCACTTTACTGGAGATGTGACCAAAAGCCATCCGATTCAAAGTCTTCAAGGGGCCTTTAAGCGATTTCAGCTTGGTACACAAAGAAAATTGGGCAGTACCATCAACCATCATACTCCAAGTCTGAGCAACAGTGTCCTGAAAATGGGGGTGAGAAAGCCACATATTGAAGAATTTAAAAGAGGTTTTACCCTGAGCTTGATGCTGGTGAAATTCTATTAATATGGGACAATGATCTGAGTCCGTCATCATAGGTAGGAAAGTAGCTTGACAAGTGAGATCACGGATCCCCCATGCGGAATTGATAAGTGCTCTGTCTAGTTTGGCCAGCCAGTCATTTTTATGCCAAGTATAGAATTCACCTTTTGACGGAGCATCCTCCAAGCTTAGAGCCATCCGAAAATCTTGGAGGTCCTTAAGAGAGTAGGAAGTGGGTGGTCGGCCTCCTCGCCACTCATTTGCAAAACAAACACAGTTGAAATCACCCATTAATATCCAAGGAGTCTTGGAACACACATTCATCCCCAAGAGGTAGTGCCAAAGGGTTCGGCGTTGGGTGACAGTAAACAGTCCATAAATACACGAAACCAGAAACTTATCCTTTGTAACTGTACAAGTAACCTCACAATGAATAAGTTGGTCAGTTTCAGCAAGAATACAACAGGAGTAGTACGAAGGATCCCAAGCAACAACTATCCGGCCTCCCCGAATCTGAGCAAAATTATGCCTGCATTCCCAACCAGGAAGTTTATTACACATAAAATGAGTCAAAGCAGCCACATCTAGTTTGGTTTCCAAAAGACAAAGAAATCGACAATGGTGTTGCCTTGATAGTTGGCAAACACTATGTTGTCGCGAGGATTTGTGCAGCCCTCGGACATTCCAACTTAAGAGAGTCATTTCATCAATGAGGAGGGTCCAGCCCGTCCCTCATTCTTTCGGTTGTGAACATTGCTAGCCCCTTTCTCATTCGAATTCAATTTCACAAAAGACTTATCATGGCCCTTGCGGTTGACTGGAGGAGGAGCCTTAGATTCCTTCAGTCCTCTGATGGGATCAGCCTTATAGACTTGGCCAAATTTCCTAGACTCACCATCATTTGGTCCGGATGGAATAGTGGCAGCTGGGGAAGAAACCGCAGGGGAATCAAGGGGCGGGGAGGTGCTGAATGTGGCAGCAAGGGGCATGTCAAGGCAAGGGGTAGCTGTTATAGAATTGGCCCTAGGCAAAGGGCCAGAAAATTCAAGCAACATGGGGTCAACATCCAAAGGTGCTATACGGTCCTGGGAAGGTTGTTGGCCAACAGTCACAATGTCACAAAGCTGCCCCTTCGCATGCGATGAAGTAGGCTCAATATCAATAGCCGGAGTCACATTGGCAGCAGGCACCACTGGCACAGGCTATCGCACCTGGGCAGCACCAAAATGAGGAGGTCCTTTTGGGCCTTGCGGCCGGCCACGAGCACCAAGGTTCGAAGGGCCTTTAGAGGCTGGAGGCTGACCAGTAGCATTAAATTGGCAATCCGTTTCAAAGTGGCCAGACCGACGGCAGGAGCTGCAAAAATGAGGAAATGTTTCATAAACTACCTGTTGAGTATAGCAATGACCATCCGATAGCTGAACAGAGAAGCATGGTATGGGCGGTTTAGAGACGTCTACTTCAACCAGTATGCGGGCATAACCAACCCGAGAGCATTGGCCAGTAATTTGGTCCGTGCAGATTGGCTTGCCCAACTTCAACCCCAATTTAGAGAGTGCATCCGCATGCCAAAAATCAAGGGGAACATTAAGGAGTTTAATCCAAATAGGCATTTTCAAAAATTCAGCACTGTTAAAGGCAAAACCTTTACTCAATTCTTTTAGTAACAAGGATTTACCATACAATGTATACGGACCACCCATGAGGACTGTAGTTCTAGCATCAGCCGTGGAGAAGCTGAAAATTAACCACCCTTGATCATGGGGAAGGAGGCGACATGGTACATTCCAAGCAGCCATCATGCCCTCCACAGCCTTCATACCCGGAAAACGGCCGGTAAAGCGACCAACTAAACAATAACCCCAAGAATCCTCAATAGGTCGATAATTGTCAAGGGACATTTTGACAATGTCATCCACAGGTTTATACTCTAATGGGACACCTTTAGTAAGCACACGATTATTCTTGAAGAGGCCAGCATAGGATGTTTTAACGTTGGTTGAAGATGGCTTAGTTTTTGAACCAGACGTTTTATCAAGCACCTGGGGGGTGGCTGCCTCATGGGAGCTACTTGAACTATCGCCAGTGGAAGAGGAGCCAGAACTAGCATGGTCAGAACTATCATCATCAGAATCAGCAGTATCCGTGGAATCAGCTTCATCCCCCAAGTCAGTGGGAGGGGGACTTACAACAACCTTGTCTTTGAAAAAATCAGCTTCCTTAGCCGGGGAGATTAGACCCATGACCACTTCCTTGGTGATATCCCGCCCACGTGGAGACGACTTCTTCTTCTTGGTCATCGGGCTGACCAGAACCAAGGATAGCCAGTAGAGGGGAAGCGCAGAAATGCACTGGCGTCACCCACCAGCGTCCAGCAACAGGCAGACGTCGAAGCTATGCTGAAATATCACTAGAAGCAGCACACACAAGTACGCCAAGAACAGGGAGCGCGCAAGCCCACCCAGGGCCATCCACACAAGGCTGGCTGTGCAACAACGCCCAGATTTGGTCAGTCGCCCGCAAAAGGAAGGAAAGGTCGAAGAATGGGATCCAGCCAAATGAGACCAAAATCAGCAGACGGACGAACTAGTAAAAATCGGGCAGCAAAAATCCAAAACAATACTAGAAAAAGCAAGTGCGAGATCTGTGAAGTAGTCGGTATGAAAATGCCAAACAAAGCCAACAGATTGAGAACAAGCAGGAAATGGTAGCAGAAAAGCGAAGGAAGAAGAATCAGCAAGGTGTGCGCAACTAAGGGGGAACCTTAGTGAGAGAAGCTCTCCAACGCACACTCTGAAGGTAAGTTACAGAAATAAAAAAAAAATATATTACAATAATTGAATCTATTCATCAGCTAGTTGTTTTGATGACTACAACTACGACCCTATTGACATCTAGATTCTAGGTAGTGTTGTCTCGATAACCGAGCTTCTTCTTTTTTTTGTTTTTTTTGCCTCGTTTGCTTCCTATGATGTATATTTGGAAATGAGTCCCATAAATAAATAATAAAATATATTACAATAATTGTTTTAAACAACGAGACACCAAAACTATTATGTTGGGGTTTAAATTAAACATTTTCAAAATGTTGGGTTTCTTTTCGAACACTTTGAAGTGTTTGAATTCAAGTTACAATTTGGTAAAATCGTTAATATCCAATTTAATTTTTTTTTGTGAAATACTCTTTTAGGAACTTTTCATATCCCTACTTAAAATTTGGTCAACAAAAAGACCATTTAAAATGTATAATTATTATATTTGATTCATAAAAAGTGTAATAGCCTTTATAAATTAAGATTGTGATATTAGAACTCTTAATATATTTATTAAGGTAAAATTACAAATTAATCACATAAATATTATAATATTTTTATATAATTTCTAATACTTATCTTTTTTACTTATTTATTACTCAATTATCACCAAGGAAATATATACTTAAAACAATTTAAAATAAAATTGAATTAAGTGATTTGTTTGTACTTCATATAAAAATAACAAAAATATTTTAAAAATAAAAGTGCCCATAAATAAACAATCCATTATATGATTTGTCTTTTACTCTATATATATCAACAAAACTTTGAAAAAGGTATAATGAATTTAATTATAGTTGAAATATCAAATTATTTACACAAACATATTAATTTATCAATAAAAATTAAATCCAAAAATTAATAGATAAAAAGTTTTAATTGTGCACAAATTGAAAATTTATTTTAAAATTTTGACTTACTAACTCAAATTTATTAAATTTACCTTATAATATTTTATTTTTTAAACATATTAACAATTAATTGCAATTGTTTTTCAACTAATCCTTTAACTTTTCCTAATTTATAGTTTTGATTCAATATTTTTTGCTATCTCAGCCTCTTTCTCTGTCTCTCGATTAGTATAAGCTTAAATTTTACAATACATTTTAGTATAGTATAACCCATTTTTGTATTGTTTATAAAAGATAATTTTAGTCCCTAATGACATCTAATAGATGGTAAATTGGGTGTCAATAAATTTTTAACAAAATTTTTGCTAACTTAGTGTGTTAATGAGCACAATTTATAGACAATAAAAATATGATATAAACTAATAAATTTCAACAACACACTTAAGCGATAATGTAAAAGGGGTAAGGGAAAGAGAAATCCAAACCGATTTATAGTGGTCCAATAAACATCCCTAAGTATAATATACAAAACCTCAATAGAAGCTTACAACTCAAGACAACTACTCACGTATTACCAAAATATAATCCAAACAATTTCCTTAATTTCTGAAATTCTCAACAAAAAAAAGTTTCTATCATATAGAAACACCCTTTCTCTTATACCAGTTAAAAATAATGATGAAACACATTCAACATAGATACCATACGTAGAACAATCAAATTTTACCTACACAACGATCCAACCCAACTCTTAAATTCAAATTCAACTAATTAAACTCAATCCAAAATAATAATTTATTATAATTATCTTAAATTGTTAATTAAATCAAGTTTAATTAATTTAATCAAGTTTAAGAGCTTGATTAGTTACCATGTTAGTGACATGTTATTACTCCATGTATGATGTCTATACCACACATGTTTTATCATTATTTTTTAACTAAAGTCTAAAAGAAATATATTTTTTAGAAATTTAAAAATCATAAGGAGTTTTTTTTTAGAAATTTAAAGATTAAAGAATTTTTTTGGAACTTTATTGAATAAGAGATACCAAACAAAATCAAAGTAGGTGAACTTTTAAAAGAATTATATATCTAACTAAAATTGGAGAAGTCTTATAAAGAAATACGAGGTGTAGTAACATAAAACATCTTCACTAAAGTCTTTGTTCATCCTTTATAAGGAGTTCCAAAAACTTGATTTAGAAGCAAACAAATTAGTTAACCTTAGTCTCATTTATGATAATCAAACCTGATGTACAATTTGATCAAATTATGTCCTTATAAGTCGATTAATGTTCCATACTTAACAATTTCAAATCTATTTCAAATTTTATAAAGTGACTAACAATCACTTCATAAAAAAATTTAAACTTTTAAAAAGTTTCCAAAATCTAAGAAGTAAATGTTTCAAAGGTTTTTCATTAAACTATATTAAAAGATGTCCATCTTGAAATTTGAAAATAATATATATTAATCACAATATAAAACGTTATACAATTTTAATCACAAAAGTGTATTAAAATGAATTAGGAGAGGACTACCAAGAAAAGTTATGTTATGCTTGACATCAATTGTTCTTGATTCATCCTTAATTTCTTGATTGATGCTCAATCTTATAACCTCAACTATTTACATGATTTTACTTTATTTGCTCAATTGGTTATGGTACGACAGTTTGACTGACTACAGTCCTTTAATCCACGGAGATGAGCTTGCTCACCTCCATCGACGTATTCCTCAAAATGCCAAAGTTTCCTCTCTTATTTCAGCAGGTAGATGGTCTATAAACTTTCGAGGCTTTAGTCAAGTGTCTCAATACCTTCCACTAATCAGAAATAGCTTCGAAGAAGACAAAATACTCTGGAAACTAAACCCACGAGCATATTCACTGATAAATCTTGCTATAAGATCTTCCATACAGAACATCAGCGGGTGTCTTGGTACGAGCTTCTCTGGAAGTACTCCCTAAACCCGAGAGCTTCGATGATTACTTGGCTAGTTATAAAAAATCGTTGAAGTACTAAAGATTACTGGTATGACAATTTTGATTCGATCTGCGAGCTTTGCAAACTATCAACCGAAAACTGTAATCACCTCTTCTTCACTTTGTAATTACTTCAAAGTTGTATGGAGTCAAATGTTGCACAAATTCCACCTCTATCTCTCTTCTTATAATTGGAACGACACTTTGACCTTGTTTACCCATAGTTCTCAGCTTTAGAAGAAAGATGACATACTTTAATCAACAATACTTATTGCCACAACCTACTATACGTGGATGGAAAGAAATCATAGACTTTATACTCAAGTGGCAACAAACAAATATCAGTTGGCTGCTAACATTGACAATGACATACGTAAGCTCTGTTTGGCAATCAGCTGATTGTATTAGCTGTTAGCTGATAGCTTATTATACCAGCTGATTTGACCAACGAATTGCATTAACTATTTGTTATTTAATGTTTGGTAAAATTAGATGTTTAGTATTAACTGTTTACGTGTAAAATGACTTATAGAGACATAGCTTAAAAAATTATAAAGATATGAATATTATATATCTTAGTATTTCGTTGAATATTCTTATAGGAATATTCTACAAAAATTAAATTTATAATTCTAATAAAAATATATAACATATAATAATAATAACAATAACAACAACAATAATAAGATTTAGAGATTGAAAAAGTTAGGAATCTGTTAATTAATAGTTTTGTTAATGTTTAATTAAATTTTTTATTAATTTGATTTATAGAAAATTAAAGCTTATAAATATTTTTAATTAATTATTTAATTATATATATTTTTATAAAAATATTTAATTTTAAAGAGTTATGCGACACTGTAACCCAAAAAATATGATGCTACGAAAATTCTCTATAAAATTGATAAAGTTTAATTTGTACACTTAACATTAAGACCTAAGTTTTATTCAGATGTAAAATTAAGGTTATTATTGACCTTTCAGCTGAAAATCAACCAATAGAAGGAATGCATATAAGAGATAACAAAGACAATCCGCGTGATGGAAGTAACAGGTTTTCAATGAGTTCATTAATGAGGATAAATTAACAGGTTTTCTAAACAGTTGGATAACAAAGACAATCCGTGTGATGGAAGTAACAGTATTATGTAAAAGCACAAGCACCAATCAACTATGTCTTACAGCAACTCAATGCAAAATCTAGCCCTCATTTTTTAATTCCTATACTGTTTGACGATCTCGTTGCATTCAACCTCCGGTTGATGCTTCACGAACCCCATGGCATTGGCGTCGCGATCGTCTGAGGCAATCCCATTCTCTCGGGTGAGGATAACACCAGCACGATTATGCCCCAATGATGGCTTGCTGCACCCTTCAAGAGGGATGCTAACCAGCAATACATCACAAATCTGATCCTCATGGTCCTCATCAACTTCAAATGTATACGATCCGATATAATCGGTGCTTGCTTCCTTACTGAACAATAGTTCCATGGACTTCCTGGCTCTGCATTCAGCTTTAACCTTGGCACCTACAGAAATACAACATCAACTACATATTTTAACAACCAATCATCACTATTAGCAATTATTTGTAATCTCAAAAGCAATTACTACATGTATAATTACAAAACTATGAGAAGACTCAGTAGCTGCGCTTCAAAAACACAATCAAACCTATGAAAAGAACTCGATAAATTCACTTCAAAAACACATTAAAACTATGACTAAAACCCATCAAACCTACAACAAGAATTCAATAGATTCACTTCTGAAACACATCAAACCTATGAAAAAATACAGTAGATTCACTTCAAAAACATAGTAGAGAAATGTGGTGAGAAAAAGAAGATCTTTTCCACTTGGGATATAATCTTGTTAAACCCAAATTATAGTAGTTCTCAATCAATTTCCAAAATTTCATACAATATATATAACATCAAATCGGGGATACTTCACATAAAAAACTTTGTCAACCAATCATCTCCTTTTCAACTATAATTAGTATAAGGTTATACTAAACATTTATATCTTGCCCAGATCTAGAAGAATATGTTACAATGTAGACAATCTAGTGAACTAAAAATAGATCTAGCATATCCGATACAATGTAGACAATCCATTGAACTAAAAACTGAAAGGGATTTGAATAGAGCATTGTATCGTACCAGCGATGAAGGTGCCTTTGGAGGTCTTAAAACCAGCACAACAAGCGTCTTTAATGGGTTTCTGAAGGGGCGACCGGTGGTCACTATCGCCAGAAGTACGCAGAGAGCGATTAACAACGTTTGAACAAATAGAATTCACTGTCAACCCAACTGCAGAAAGAGTTGTAAATTTTAAGATAAAAATTGAACAAACAATAAAGGCATAAGCAGAAGAGTTCCGATGGTGATTCTTCTAGAGAACATGAGAGTGAGAGTGATTGTTCCAAAGAACACGAGAGAGACGTAAGACGAAAAATGAGGTTGGCAAAAAATTTAAGGGCAAAATTAGAATTATAAGAAAGGTAAATAGTTAGATTCCTTAAACTGCTGCATTGTAGCAGCTTCTTTTTTTAGCTGGCTGGGTTGAATAAGCCAACCCAACCAACCAACAACCAAACAAAAAAAGCAGCTGATTGATGAAGTCAAACAACTAGTTTTAGTCAATCAGCTAATTTTTAGCTGATAAGCTTCCAACCAAACAAGGCCCTAGTGTGCTAAGATGCAACCTACTTATCACTTGTAAACATTTATCTTAACTCTTTTTGCATCAAAACAAAAGATTGAAGTAATAAGAAATTCACTGCAAATCTTACTACAGTAGGATGACATAAATTCCTACCATTGGCAAATTCCTTTCTCATTAAATTCAACACTCATGCATGATTATAGATGAACATGGTCACTTTTTTAGCTTTCTGCATGGTCTCATCAATAATAAGAAAATACTTAGGATCCTTTATATTTTCCAGCATTAGGTCAATGCCATGTGCAGTACGAGGAGTCCAAAAAAAGATTTATACTTATTCTGTAACCTTCTTCCTACCACTTTATAAGCGAAATCATTGTCAGTAATGAATTGAACAATGTTTTTTACACTTCATTCACAACTTCATCAAATATCTCAAATAAAGTATCAGTATTCCTAATAAGGCCAGAAGCATCAATAGACTTCAAAAACATTAAGCCAATTATAGAATAAACCAAAAAATTAATAATAGGCCCTTGTCTCTTATTTGTCCAACCATCACACATGATTGAATACCCAAAAATAGCACAATTTACTCTTTCTGCCAAATAACTTTTAATTTCATAAACTGAGCAACTCAAAAGTTTACCTCTTAAGTCATCAATCAAAGGAGCTTTGTATCCCGAACCGTAAGAGGCTATTGCATCCACCATTGGCTGATAATAGTAAGATTGAGAAGCATTGATTAATGAACATGTATTATACCACCTTCTAATTACTGCCATATCGACATTATGAGCCGCATCTCTTGATTGCATTGCACTATGAATTGAACGTTGGGCTCTAGGAGTTGTTCATGATGCAAAAAAACTAGTCACCTGCCTTCTTCTTTTCCTAGCATCAGGTCCAGGTGTAACATTCACTTCTTGCTAGGCCTGGGATGGAACACTAACATTCACTTCTTACTAGGCCTGGGATGGAACACTAACACTAACACTACCACTACCATTACCACTACCACCTTCAACATTTTCACAATTATCACAAAAACCAATAAACAAACTTCCACTGCCAATTTCAAAATTTAACCTTTCCCTTTTATCTTTCTCGTGTTGATATTCTTCAAGAAAAGTTCTCATCTTCCACTTCACATCACGACTTACTTTTTACAGGGTTCCACATCTCCTTTAACCCCAACTAAATACTTTTTTAATTGAGTTATTTCTCCACCTTTCAAATGCTTATTACAAAACAAACAAATAGTATGGTTCCTTATACTGAGAACTAATGCAGCATGGGCCCAAGATGGATCATTGTATCTTTTTGAAGCGGTTTGAGCAGGAATACTTGAACTTCCTTCCATTTATATGTAAAAATAAATAAATGCATATGTCAAAATAAAAGATCGCATAATTTTATTACGCAATACACATGTCCATCTTATATAATATAACTCATTTTGTATGATTACATCATACACAATTCAATTTCATCTAATACAATTGTCCATAAGTCAAAAACTAACAATTCAATTATTCAACATACATAAGTACATAAAACATACATAAAAAATTTCCATTTCCAACAATTTCGAACAATTTCAATTTAAAGTTTCAAACACGAGGATCAAATTGAAGGGTATGATTTGCATAATCACCAAATAATGAATGTGATGTCTTATACAATTGTTCATATACATTATTCATAACACGAGGATCAAGTTGAAAGATATATTCATAATATTAGGATCTAGTTGAAGGATATAACTTTGCTTAGAAATGTTTTTTTTTCTTATTCAAACCTTTGAATCTTCTTTTCATTTGTAACAAACCATAATATTATATCCACCATTCTATATTTGGTTCTTAAATATAGAAGTTGCTTCTAGCATTTTTTAATGGACATTAATAAGGCTTAGTATAAGTGGTTGGAGTTTAGCCTACAACATGTTCACAATTTGGAAAAAGTTCCTTTTAGACACATACATCACTACTTTCACACATTATTTATTATAAATATTCACTTTAAAAAAAATCTATTATAAATATTTATGATAGCCCACACATATATATTACCAAATAATTCAACATATTTTACATATTGATTAAATGGAAAGAAATGGTAGTTTATGTTTCTAACTTTCTCTAATTTCAATTCAAAGTTTCAAACATCACAAAACATACATAAATAATTTCTATTTTCCAATTCCAACAATTTCATTTCTAACGTTTTCTAACAATTTCAATTCAACTATTACAAAACATATATAAACAAATTTCATTTTCAATATTTTCCATTCCTAATAATTTTCCACAATTTTGAATAATTTCAATTTAAAGTTTCAAACATCATAAAACATACATAAACAATTTATATTTCTAAATTTTCAGCAATTTCATTTCCAACAACCATCACAAATTCACAATTCACAAAGTAATGAAATATGCATAAACAATTTGCATTTTCAACAATTTCCAACAATTTCCATTTCCAAATTCCAACAATTTCATTCCTAACATTTCCCAACAATTTCAATTCAACCATTACAACGTATATAAACAATTTTCATTTCCAACATTTTTCATTTCCAATTATTTCCAACAATTTCGAATAATTTCAATTGGTTTCAGACATCATAAAACATACATAATCAATTTTCATTCTCAACAATTTTCATTTCCAAATTCCAACAAATTCCAATAATTTCATTTTTAACATTTTCCAACAATTTTAATTCAACCATTACAAAACATACATAAACAATTTCCATTTCCAACATTTTTCATTCCCCATAATTTTCAACAATTTTAAACAATTTCACTTCAAAGTTTCAAACATTACAAAACATACATAAACAATTTTCATTTCCAAATTCTCAACAATTTCATTTCCAACAACTATCAATTTCAGCGATCACAAATAATAAAATATACATAAACAATTTGCATTTTCAACAATTTTTATTTCCAAATTCCAATAATTTCTAACAATTTCATTTCTAACAATTTCCAATAATTTCAATTCAGCCATTACAAAAACAAACATAAACAATTTTTATTTCCAATAATTTTCAACAATTTTCGTCACAATATATACATAAACAACCAAATACAATGAATTTGTTTTTCAAATTTCAAAGCAAAAAACACACCCAAAAAATTAGAAACTAATTCAATGTCAGGTTGGGTCAGGTTTGAATCTAGATTTATTTTAGATCTAGCAAATTTAGGAGACTCAGTTAGGTTGTTGCTGTGGTGCGGTGATGGTTGCTGGATGATCGGAGAGGGAGTGGCGGCGATAGTGAAGAAGAGAGACAGTGAGAATGTGAAAGAAACAATAAAGAGAGGAAGAGGAGAAGCACCATATGTTGAGTTTCAAAAAATTTTGATTTTTTGAATAAAAACTCCTATATTTTTTAAAATTTCAAGTATCGATCGGTATATGACCGATATTCTGAATACTAACAGTATCAGTGAAATAGGCCGGTATAGACATCCGATATTGGGACATCACCTTCTGTACCGTTTTTCGACTGGTATAATACAAGATTCATTACCATGATTAGACATGCAAGTTACCCTAAATATGATGTAAAAACAGACAGGGAATTGTTTGGCCTTCAAAGGCAATTACTACAGTTGGAGAGATAACAAACTCCTCATTAAGTATATAATACTAAGGACGAACGGGATGGACGAACATGGAAATCCATCCCATCGTCCAAATGATCCAACGATTATTTTTTTTGCCTTTTTTGCCGACATTTATTTCTCTCTCAGCCAAGCTTGATTTTTTTTAAAATTCTTATTCTTACTCAGTTGCAAGCGTGATTTATTTTATGTTATTCATTCAATAGGATGTTTTTTTACTGAATATTTTTCATCCAATAATTTGAATATGCTTATACTTAAATAATAGTTAATATTTATTCCTCTCTCAGCCAGGCGTCATTTCTTTTTTTTTATTTTTATTCTTATTCACGCTTGTGACTGTTAAGTTATAGGCACGATTTATTTTATATTATTCATTCAGTAGGATGTTTTTTTACTGAATATTTTTCATCCTATAATTTAAATATACTTATACTTAAATAATAATTAATGAATTAATTTTGATATAATTAATAGTTATTGTAATATAATTACTTAAATCATGGTTAAATAATTAATTTTGATATAATTAATAGTTATTAGAATATAATAAATTAATTCAATTATTAATAATAATTATTGATATATAATTAATTATTTGATTTATTAAATACAGTTACTTGATTAAGTAGTCAATATTAATATTTGGTATATATGTTACTGTATTAATAATTATTGTTAATTATTATATAGTTTATATAACTGAATATTTTTTCATCCTATTATTTCAATATACTTAAATAACTGTTAATGAATTACTCATAGTTAATTAATTAATTTTGATATAATTAATCGTTATTAGAATATAATAAAATAATTCAATTATTATTAACAATTATTGGAATATATTTAATGATTTGATTTATTAAAATATAGTTACTTGATTAAGTAGTCAATATTAATATTTGGTATATATATATTACTGTATTAATGATTATTATATAGTTAATATATATATATATATATATATATATATATATATATATTTAGTTAATTAGTAGAAAAAAAATATAATAAAGGAGATGTCACTGGTGTGACTTAATGTGTCACTCCCGTAAAGGAGTGCCACAAGTGTGACTTGTTAAGTTACACCTGTGAATAAGTGTATAACATTGTTACGGTTATGACTTGTTTAGTCACTGTCGTGACTTTCAATATATATATAATTAATTAGTTATTTTATTAATTAATACTAATTAATACTATATTAATTAATTAATCAATATTTTAATTAAAAATGTGATATATAAAATATTATATATATAATTAATTAATTTGTTATTTTATTAATTATATAATCAATTAATACTAATTAATAATATTTTAATTAATTAATCAATATTTTAATTAAAAAAGTTGATGTATATGTATAAATATAATATAATATATAAATATTATTAATTAATTCTATATTTTGTTAATTATATAATTAATTAATACTAATTAATAATATTTTAATTAATTAATCAATATTTTAATAAAAATGTGATATATATATATATATATATATATTGAAAGTCACGGCTTATATATATATATATATATATATATATATATTGATACCACATTATCACGGCTGTAACTTAGACAATGATACTATTCAGCTAACTAATAATATTAGAACAAATTAATTAATGATTTAATAAAAAATATTATAAAATAATATAGGTGTTAATTGCTGAACAACTGTGCATCGGAGAGTCACGCCTGTAACTTAACAATCACAGGCGTGACTACTTTGTTATATGTATATGTATATTATACACAAACACTTAATATTACTATATAATATTAATAATAATCAATAATCCAGTAATATATAAACTAAATATGTACTAATTAATCAATTAATTCTATTTTAATACATCAATTAATTAATTATATATTAATTATAATTAATAATAATTGAATAAACTTAATAATTAATTTATAAACAAAGTATATTTTAATAAATCAATTAATTTATTATATTCTAATAATTATATTAAAATTAATTAATTAACTATGATTTGAGTATATTTAAATTATAGAATGAAAAAATATTCACTCTATACTTATTTAAGTAATCAATCTATTAATTATAATTTAATTAGTAAATTAATTATATATAAATTACACTTAATTAAAAATGACAAAAAAATATATGAGCTAATTAATGGGTCATGAGTAACATATATATTAAATATTAATACGTACTAATTAATCAATTAATTATGTTTTATTTTGATAACCGAATAAAATTAACATCAATAATTAATTTATAAATAAATTATAATTTAATAAATTAATTAATGTATTATATACTTAATTATTTAAAATTAGCTAATTAGTTAATCAATTAATTATATTTTAAAGAAATTTTTTTTGATATGTGTTAAATATATTATAATTAATTAATATTAATCAATAATATTTTAATTAATTAATCAATGATTTAATAAAAAGTGTTTTATATATGATCAATGATTTAATAAAAAGTGTTATGTATATAATTAATTAATTAATCAATTAATTGATGATTAATTAATCATCATAAATGTGTTGACAATGTTTTTTAATTAATCAATTAATTATTTTTAATTAATCAATTATTATTATTAGTAGTAGTAACACATGCATGGAGTATTTAAGTAAATGTTAAGTAAAAAACCCAAAAAAAAAAAAGATGTCACGCCTGTGAGGAATAAGTCACAGGCATGAAAATTTTATTTAACATTTATTTCATAATTTTTAGTCACACTCGTTCTTTTAAAAGATTTGTAGTCACAGGACCGTGACTCAAGACTTGAGTAGTCTTATAAAAATTAAAAAGTATACGATTGAGCATACATAATAAATATCGAGGCATACAAGGACTAAATTATTTTATTTTTTCACTCCAGAGATTAACCTATTTAATCATAACTAAATTATTCAATTGATTACAAATTAATAATTAAATGATGATATAATTTTTTACTTTTTAATTAGATTTTTTATATTTGTATTTAAAAATATAAAAAATCGAATGTTAATGTTAATCTTTCGTCTACTTTGTTGGCATCTTGTTGAAAAGTAATGTCTAATGTTAATCTTTCGTCTACTTTGTTTACAAAAACAAAGTGGAACTTGTAGTTACTATCCTCAACTATGTATCAAATAAGTTCCCGAGGAAATGCAATTCCTCACCAACTATGTTTTTGGAATCTCTTACATATCTTAGTGACACAAAGCAATGCATTTAATATAATCGACTGATAATAGATTTTAGTATAAAATGTAATTGCACCAATTAGAATAAATTCTTGAAAAATCCTTTTTCAATAAATTGTAACATTAAAAGCTATTTTAGGACTAAGATACAAATAAGATCATCTAAAATGTAAACACTTTGATGCTATTAGTGATGGAAACGAACAAGATAACAATTCATAATACTTGAGGTTGTCATCCATGATCCATATGATTGTTACCACAATTCATAGGTGTCAATCTTTAACATAAATATATATTTACGACAGGACCTTTTCAAACTCCGCGTATTAGTGAAATTTTCACTGAATTATTGTTATTGTGCAATTAATGAAATTTAAAAATTCATGGCAGAAATATTTTTAAGATACCAAAGGATACCTCTTGAAACTCTAAAACTCAAAACTCAAAACTCAAATATTTTACCCACTACTTCAATGTCATACTCATCAATATGAATGAATCAAACCATTTGAATCAAACATCGAAGGAAATTAAATTGGGTATCTATCAACAAAGTAGTGTGGACATGTCATCACTATATTATCTACATTTGGTTGATAACCAGTAGCGAAGCTACATAGAAGGGAGTGGGGCTCACCTTCAATTTTTTTTAAAAGAAGATAATATATATATATAGAGGTTGCCTACCCTAAAAGAATGTCGTTCCCCATAATGAATTGGATTAAAAAAAACTATATATATATACCTTGCCCCAAAACAAATTTCTGACTTCGCCACCGTTGATAACCCAAGCCAAATTTATGTAAGTGAACTTATCCATAAAACAAATTGTACGGAATGGGTAGACGACACGAGTAATGGTTACTTGTCAAAAATAAGATCGAGTTTGTCATAGAACTATTCCCATGCTTACACGAAACTCACCAAACGTGATGGGTTGGACAAGGTGTAAGGCAATGGTTAAGGGATGGTTGAAGAGTGCAATGAACAAGGACATTCGAACTAATTTTTTACAAAAATGATTTAAGAAATATGGAAGAAAATTTTGGAAAGAGGAGCATGTCGATGTCGAGAACCTTTGAATTTGCGTAAGCCAAGACTCTCCCTCAACAAAAAGACATGCTTATAAATAGTATTGGCAGTGGGTTGGGTCGAGCTCAAGTAAGGAATAGTGCATATCAACCCCAAGCCCGACCTAATGCATAATCAAGCTTGGCCTTTTTCTTAAGTTTTAAAACATAGTTTAGCAATGTCTTCTAAGGTGGTCGGGAATTTGTCATCCTGAGAGAATGTGTTCAAAGGTTTATAATCGATCACTAACTTTACCTTACATAAAATTTTAAAATGGATAATTTTAAACAAAATTTATTTTAGTAGAAAGTGAACCAAAAGATGTTATATGAGAACTGTCACATTCGTTTAACTAATACAATTTTTAATAAAAATAGATTTAAATAAATGTATATATTAAATGTACATGAAATTTTAAAATAAATAAGTTAAAATTAAATTTATTTTAAAAGAAAATGAACCCAAAGATGTTATATGAAAAATGTCACATTTATTTAATTAACACAATTGCTTAATAAAATTGAGTTTTTTTAAAAAATGTGTATATTAAATGTACATACAATTTTGAAATGAATAAGTTCAAATTAAAATTATTTTAAAAGAAAGTGAACGAAAAGATGTTGTATGATAAATGTCACGTTCATTTAATTAATATATTTACTTAATAAAAATAGTTTTAAAAAATGTATATATTAAATTAAATAAACATAAAAGTTTGAAATGAATAAGTTTAAACTAAATTCATTTTAAAAGAAAATGAACTAAAATATGTTATATGAGATATGTCACATTCATTTAATTAGCATATTTGTTTTTGATTAGTCATACTTAAATATAATTTGCTCAACATGATATCTAAATTACTGATAAATCTTAACTCATCTTAATTGTAGAGTTATTATTGTGCCAAAATTTTACAGCATATAAACATGATTATGCCTGTTTTGAATATAAAAGATAATTATATAAACATTCTTAGCTATAAAATAAATTTCCATCCGTATAAATGATTGAAAACACATGTATTTTAGGTTTTGATATTAATTTAGAGTTCAAATGTTTTTGTTGCTGGCTGTACAATCTAAACACATATATGATAAATACTATAATTTTATAATTTTACTTATGCAACAAATAAAACCATAATGTTCTTAAAGTCATTTTATTATAAAAAAGTGTCACTAAACTAATATTATCAATTTGTCTAATGATACAATTTATAAAATTAAAATTATCAATTATAGCTAGAGAGTGGAGAGTAGAGATTAAAGTTGAGTAAATAATAATTTAAAACCTGTATAAAAACACCCAAGTAAATAATTATATTCAATTATAAAAAATCAAAACAATCAAATAAAAATAAGTAAATCCAGAAACATATATTAAAGATAACAAACCCGATGTAAAGGAAAGATGATAGCTAAATTTATAATCAAGATCGTCAACAGTTTGCACTACTTCATCTATACGTAGAAACATTATTATGTAATTATAACTGATAATGCAATGATTATATTAAAGGAATATTAAACACACAAAAAATCAACAAATATAACTTTACCATTAATTTTTTTTCAATTTTTTAAAGATAAATGACTGGTCTTTGTACTAGTACCTATATTAATATAAAAAGATGATATAAGATAAGATAATATCATAAAGAATATAAGACAAAATTGATATATTATAGAGAATGAAGTTTACCCTCAATATCTTCATTTAACTAATTTCAAGCACATAAGAGCTTCCACAATATTAGGATAAAGTCAAGCACAATAAAAATTAATTATCTTACTACTAGTACGAGAAGCAAACTCTGAAATAATAGTTGATATTGAAATTGTTAAAAGATCTCGTTAATTGCTTGCATGATCAAAAAATCACTTTCATTATTTTTCCACCATAGCAATACATTGAACTCCTTACCTTCAACTTTAGTCGTACAATCTTGAATTTTTTTTATATTTCTTTCTTTTAGTGCTTGTATATCTTGAAATTTTCTTTCTTTAACATATTATGAGTTGTAATTTTGAAGGTCGAATGAAGCGAGATGATAAACATACTAAATCTTTTAACTATTGACTATGGAGAGTGGACGCTCATCACCATTTTTCTATTTTCTTAGCATCATATTGTGGTTGGGTCGGTTATTCTAGGCCCAGGCCCAGGTCCAAATATCAACGGCCCAGTGGCAGGTGATAGTCTCTCATGC
>JANKOE010000206.1:20706963-20717100 GCA_026284465.1 Erythroxylum citrifolium | reverse complement strand
GGTCTAAAATACCCCTTACTATAAACCTTTAACCTCAAAACCTTAAGTGCACTTCCTAAAATGCCCTTGGTTCATTTTTATCCATCTTAATCCTACTTTATACCACAATTTAAATTCCTTAAACCCTTAAACCCATGTAGTCTTCCAAAATTATCCCTCTTTTATTTTATCCAACTTAATCCTATTTAGACCAAAGTTTAATCCCTTAATCAACTTGAATTAAATTCCAACCTAAACATAATTAAATTCCAATTAACAATTCAAAAAAAATCCACAAAATTTAAAATCATGCCTCATAACATAATTAAATCAGGTTTGGGATCCAACAATAAGGGAGGGCAATATTGTTTTCTACTTTTATATATAGATGATGTCTTGTTTTCATCAAATGTCTTGACAATTTTACATGAAGTTAAGTAATAGTTGGCCAAGTAGTTGATTTAAAGGACTTTAGTGAAACATCTTTCGTCCTTAGTATTCAGATTTAGTAAGATATATCTCAAAAGTTATTAGGCCTCTCATAGAGAACATACATTAAGTGAGTATTGCAAATGTTTAATATGAAGAATTGTAAACCTTGTCCAACATTGATCCCTCATGTAGAGAGAGTATCATTTGTATAGTATCCAAAGAATAAGGCAGAAAGAGAGGCTATAAAGAATACCATTATTCTAGTGTTGGTTACTAATCTAATGTATACTTAAGTATGCTTTAGATTGGACATTGCTTTCATTATTGGATTATTAGGTAGATATTTATCTAAAATAGTTATAGATTACTCAAATGCAGTCAAACTGATTTTAAGATATATTCAGGGCATAAGGATTGTATGTTGACATTCAAGAAAGTTGAAAGTTTAGACTTAATTGGTTACACATATCATATTTTGTTATGTGTCCATACGATAAGAAGTTCACATCATGTTATATTTTCACGTTAGTAGATGGTGTCGTTTCATGGAAAAGTGTCAAGTAGACAATTATGATAAATGTAGAGTTTGTCACATACTACAAGGTTACTTCATGAATAGTATTGTTAAGAAGCTTAATTTTTGACTTAGTTGTGGTCGATTCAATTGTTATACCTCTTTGATTGTCTCATGATAGGATCTAATGAGGTTATTCTATTAGGGCTCCTGTTGCTTACTTAATTAAGTTCACATAAATAAAGAATTTTTTGACCGATTAAGGGTTTCGAACCTTAAAAAAGGTGCAAATTGACCCTACTGAGATTGTTTAAAGTAATTTCATTAAAGACGACAGAAAGTTTCAAGTGCTTGCTCAAAGGTTTAAGAACTTGCTCAAAGCCCTTAACAATTTGCTTATACAAAAATAAAATTGTATATTATTTTCTTTGTATAATTTCACAATTGAACTTGATCAATAAAATTTGTGTTATGTTTAACATCTTATCACACTAAGATTTTCTCAGATATTGTTTATCTCTGTAATTCTAATAAAATATTTAAAATCATTAAATTATTGAATCATTATAACATTGACTTTTGTTATATTTTCTCCACTTTCTATTTATTTAATGATTAAAAATACATAACTTTTACATTAAATAAGTCGAGCATAACTTTTACATAAATAAGTCAAGCATCTTAAGAAGAATTAATGTTCCTTATCTATTATATAATATACAATTTCATTAAAAAAGATTGTAATTTTCATAAACACAACTTTCAATGTTTTGGCAAATTAAATACTCTCTTCTCCCTTTTAACTATTAACATTAAATAAAATATTTACGATTTTTTTTATACAAAGGGAAACAAAACCCGAAGAAAACTAGTTAGCCCATAGCTCTGCGATACAAAGAGCCTTGCTTGTCCCGGAGGAAGAGCTCCACAACTGAAATTGGTGGTTCCCGAAGGAAATGAACGCCTGGGCTGGTCTAGACTGCGAGGACGACCAGATTATCTGCACACTGGTTCCCTTCTCGATGCACGAGTTGCAGCTACGTCTCCCAATCTCGCTGGAGTAACTCCCGAGTACCTGCCAACAAAGAAATATTCTTAGTAAAATCGGTCCGTGAAGAGGACAGGATATTAATGACTTCTAGGGAGTCTACTTCGACAATGACTCAGTGGTACCCCATTGACCATACCAATGATAGGCCCGAGTGAAACCCTAGAGTTCGGCAACTTGCAGCGATTCTCGACCCATATGATTTGTAAACCCCCCACAACATTGTCCAGTGCAGTCTCGAATTAAGCCCCTGCGGTAGCAATGGACGATCCATATTTAACCGCCCCATCCGTATTAAGCTTGACCCAGTTTGCCGGCGGTTTGGACCACCCTACGAGGCTGCCCACTGAGAGTCCCTAATTAGGAAACACACAGTGTTCCACTGTTCGGGCCCTGACTATCCACTCGAAGTAATCCAAAACTACTTTCGGACCATTCGCCGGCCAAACGAAATCAATTTCAAAGAGGCTTTTGTTATACGAACTCTATAACATCTACCAGGCGACTCCACAAATTGTAGCCTATGTCCTATGCATTCCTTGGGAAAAATCCATAAGGTTGGAATGCACCCAGAAAACCACATCTTGTTGAAAGAAGACTGTTTTATCCTGCCCTAGAGGAAACTGACGTCAGAAAGCCTGCACTCTAGGGCAATCGCGAACAGCATGGATTGTGGACTCTTCCTAACCACAACTGGGACAACTACTATCAGAAGCAATGTGTCAAGCCACTCGTTGTAGTTGGTTAGAAGCTTTTTCTTGTTGAGAAGCCAAAGGAAAGCTCTGATCCTTTAGGGTCTTGCCCATTTCCAGACTAGCGCCCAGAGGTTAGCATTTGTATCTGTGCTGGTACCTTCAATTAACTCATAGGTGGATGTTGCTGAGAAACGTCCGTTAGCAGTGAGACCCCACCACATGGTATCCTCTGCTGAATGATTTGTAGTCCAGATAATATCGGCAAGATCCAGACAGACTGCAAAAGGGAGGTAATGCTGGAACAAATGTCACTTCCAATTACTTGTCTTGTTAGTCATATCTGATACTTTAGCATACAACAAGTCTTCTGGTATCGAAGAAATTGTCACCATAATCAGAACCCCCCACTCCTTTACCCAATCATCCAGCCAAAAGGAGATCCGCGTACCAATACCCAACTTCCATTTTAACCTTTGGCGCACAAAATGCCAAGTTATCGAAAGTCCCTTCCAAAAACACGAGGCTCTGCGTCTCGCTAAGGAGTGGGGGCAGACCTAGCAGGTTAAGGCGATATTTATCGCGAACTATTCTGACCCATAAAGTGGAGGGTTGCGTAAGTAAGGTCCAGTTCAGCTTGGTTAACAAAGCGTCATTGGAGGACCGAAGATGCTTAATGCCCAAACCTCCCGCTATTTTAGGAAGGCAGACGGCCTCCCAAATGATTAGGTGCATTTTCCGCTGTTCTCCCATGGAACCCCAGATAAATTGCGCATGATTTTGTCTAACTCATCACAGAGTTGCCATGGAAATCTCACTATTTGCATAGTAAAAATCGGGAGGGTCGACATTACCGATTGGGTTAAGGTGACGCGACCCGCTAGAGACAGCTGCCGTGCTTGCCACCCGGTAAGTTTTCTTTGGGCATTGTCGAGGATATGTTGGTAGGTTCGACGTGTGGTACGCTCATGCAACAAAGGAACCCTTAGGTATTTCCACAAATTAGTAGTACTTTGGATGCCCAAGGTTTGACTGGTACTAAGAACCTTACTCGGAGTGACATTGATAAAAGAATATTCTAGTTTTATCCTTGTTGACCGCCTGCCCAGAAGCTTGACAAAAGAGCTCTATGGTCCGCGTAACTACTTCGGCTTATGAATCCGTAGCTTCAGCGAATAGCACCAGATCATCAGCAAAGAAAAGGTAGGATATGGGGGGCCCTGAACGACTCAGCTTTAGGGGATTCCAGAACCCTCTTCCCACTTGACACGAAATAAGATGTCCAAGGCATTCCATACACAAGACAAAGAGGTAAGGAGAGATCAGGTCGCCCAGTCGGATACCGCGCGTAGGTCTAAAGGGATCCGAAAGAGAACCCTACCAATTGACCTGTATTGTCACTGTCGTCACACATTGCATAATGACCCAAATAAGATCCTCTGGAAGACCTATGTCCTCTAAAGTATTTTGAACGAAATCCCACCGAAGCCGGTCATAGGCTTTTTCCAGATCGACTTTAATGGCAAAAAAACCCTTTCGTCCTTGTTTTTTGCGCATCGAGTGAATAACTTCCTGGGCAATGATAATATTATCAGTGATGTAGCGGCTTGGGATAAAATTGCATTGGTTTTCCTGTACCAGATGGTTGTGGTAATGTTTCAGCTGGTTGACAATGACTTTGGATATTATCTTATAAAGAACATTGCAGAGGTTGATCAGCTGAAACTGGGAGAGACTAGTCGGGGAAGGAGATTTAGGGATTAGGACAAGTATGGAGTGATTTAACTCAGATTCCCAACGATCCTTTCGGAAGACTACCTTAATGAACTCAGTCACTTTAGGGCCGACCCATCCCCATTGTTTTTGAAAGAATAAAGCATTGAATCCATCAACCCCTGGGGCCTTGTTTGGATTCATACTAAAAACTGCATTTTTAATCTCAAGGGGGTGAATGGGTTGGGCTAGCGCTCGGAGCCATTCCGACGAAAAGGGAGGAAAAGCTCAGGAGATCGAGAATTGGGAACTAGGTCCCACCCCTTGAGTGTACAGCTGGGCAAAGAAGTCTCTAGCTAAACTAGTAAGGCACCCTGGGTCCGAGACAATTTTCCCCTGGGAGGTAATAAGACTCTCTATCCTCATTTTCTTTCTTTTTGATAGGGTGAGAGTGTGGTAGTACTTAGTATTTCTATCGCCCTTCGAAATCCAGTCACATCTGGCTTTTTGGTGCCAATAGATCTCTTCTCCACTCAGCACCTGCAAAAGCTCCCCACTCAAATGCTCCTCCAAGACTAAAAGGGACTCCATATTGTCCTCGGTCATAGCTTTTTGGATACCCTACAGTCTTGTGAGAATTATTTTTTTTATGCCGAAAAAAATATTTCCAAAATCAGAATGGTTCTAGGAGGAGAGGTGATGGGCTAGAAGGGGAAGCGAATTGGTCATAGACCCCCCTTCTGGAAACCAGTGCTCGGCAACGACCTCATCAAACCCCGAATGACTTAACCAAGCATTTTGGAAATGGAAGCTCGAGGGCGTTAACTGTCCTGAAGGAAGAGGGTTAAATCGAATCAACATCGGTTTATGATCCAACCCTAAAAAAGGTAAATAATAATTAGTCGCTTGTGGGAAGTCCTGCATCCATTCTGTCGAGCCTAAGACTTGGTCTAATCTAGCCCGGATCGATCCTCGGTGCCATGTAAACTTCGAGCCTACAAATCTGATATCGTGGAGGCTACTCCCGTGAACCCAATCTTGATAGTGTTTATTCACGACTTGCGTTGCTCTGGCACCTCCCCGTTTATCAGCTAACTCCAGCTTTGCATTAAAATTGCCTCTTACAAGCCAAGGTCATTGGAGGGATCTGCCTATCTAATTTAAAGTAGGCCAGACATGGTTTTGAGCCGACACTTGAGGATTGGCATAAATAGCGGTGAACTCGAAAGAGTAAGAATCATACTTAACGGAAGTATGAATAAATTGACGGTGGGCTAAGAGGATAGAGATATGAAATCCCTCTTTCCATAATAGCCATATTCCACCTGAGAAGTCCTCAGCTTCTACTCTGAACGAATAGTCGAATCCCAGAGTACGAATAACTTCTAGAGCCCTATTACCACTAATTCTGGGTTCTAGCAAAACTAGAATACCCGGATTAAAGTTACGAAGGTAGTTACGCAGGATGACTAGAAAATTAGTCCCCTTGTCTCTTGACAATTCCAAATAAGGATTGACATAGTGAAGGAAAAATTAAACCGACTCAGTACCTCCTATTAGAGCGGTAGTGACCTCCTCGCCCACTAGCTGCATAATCGGCACCTCAAGACCTTCCATCTGAGGCAGAGTTGCCGGTATATCTGATCAGTCGGTAATATCTAGAGGGTCCGATTGCCGAGGTGCGGGGATATCCTTACTGAGGTTGGGCTCCTCCTGTGCCTCCAATCCTTCCATCATTTGGAGCTGTACGTCAACTGCCAGGCCCCAGCCCACTAAGACCTGGTGATCACACACCATGTCGGTGTGCGAGGGTATTTCTACCGTTATGTTGTTGTCCAAAGTGGTGGGTTGTAGTTGAATGCTAGGAACTTGTTCCGAGGTCCTTTCAGGAACAGTGCTACCCTAAGAGCTGTCCCCCTGGGTTTGTTTAGAGGCACTGCCCTTCAGTCCTCTGGTTCCCTTCTTAGGCTTGTGTGGGACCCCAGTAGCCCTAAAACTGATGCTTTGAGGGGCTTGTGTCTCGGATCCTAAAAAGGCTCCAAGACTTAGTTTATGTCCAAGCCCAGGTCCAGCATTAATATGTGGGGCCACTGCAGCTCTCCCATCCATGGTCTTCATCGTATCTGTTTCTATCAGTGAGGTGTTTTGGGAGACTAACTTGTGAAGTGACTTACTGCTGTTGGCCTTGGTAGCTAGCTGTTGCGTAGGGGATCTCTCCTGCTGCGGAATCCGTTGGGAGGTTGGGCGTCGGTTTCGCTAAACTTGAACCCATGGTCCGTAACCGGTGGAGGAGCTACCTGTGCGTTGTGTCTAGACCACAAGCCATCTCGTTGCGACTCCGACCATCGCTGGAGCTGGCGAAGCATTCCTCGTCGTTCCTTTATCAGTACTTTGGCTCACATTAGACCTGCGTTGGCGCTGAGGACAGAGGTTCATTTCGTGTCCAACTCTTCCGCATAGTAGCACAACAGCGGTAACCCTTCATACATCACCGGTAACTCCTCACCGTCTAACACCACCGTGGTCTTCAGCGGCCTACTTAGATCAACGTCGACGACTAGACGAGCGGAACGTACTCTTTGGGCCTACAATGTGTTTTCATCTACTCGCACTGTTATGTCAACCATATTGCCTAAGGCCGTGAGGTTATCGGGGTGGTACTAAGCAATGGGAAGCTCGGGAACCCGGATCTAGGTCATCGCCCGATGTGCTGGTCCCTGTGTGGGTCGAAAGGAAGGCTGCCATCGTTGAACCGAAAGGGCTTGCCCATATATAATCCACGGACCTGCAGTTAGGGCATGGAGAAAGTCCGTTTCGTCTTTGAATCGAACAAGGAGAATTCGTGCTAAAGGTTGACTACTTTCATGGCTGCTTACGGCCTCCACAGTGCTTTTAGGCGGGTGATGAGGGGTTGAAACCCAATGCGTCGTCCCAGAAGCTTCACCACCATTGCTGTGTTCCATTGGTTATCAAGTTTGTCCTTGAACTTTTGAGACAGTTACAGTCCGTCCCCGAGGTCAGCAGACAGTTGAGTGATGTCGTCGTTCTTGGGCTCGATCTTCTCCTCGGCGGGCCAGTCAATGTCATCCTCATTGGCCGCAGGAGGTGAGCCCCCTGCTACAACAACACTATAGGAAAGCTGCCGTGGAGTCGGATTGACCTCCTCGTGCTACCTCGTTCGTCCACTTTTGGACAGAGGTCCCTCGTGTTCGAGGGACGCCATGGGAGGGCCCGAGGTTGAGTGAATGGATATGAAGATATCCGGATAAAGAACAGACTTGAATCTTCACTGAACGCTCGAGAAAACAAAGTAAACAGGTAATCGCCACCTTGTCTCTCACTAGGAAGTTCAGAGCTTCTCTCACTAGTTTCTAATTATTCACGACATTTATGTAGCAGTCGAACAACCTCATACCAATCCCCCCTTTTCTTTAACCAATTTGAGGTGATAGCCAAATACCTTAACCAGATTTAAGACTAGTATCTAGTTGTAAAGTTGAGCAGTTCAAAACTTAATAACTCAGATTAAAGAGATTTGTGTTTACGGTTATTTATCATAGAAAGAAATAGTGACAGCTTGTACAAGTGTAATAACGATGATTCTTATTTTTTTTGAACGACAATGTCAAATAAAGCGTTGACAAAGTTGGCAAAGTTTTAACCAGAAACGCCCCGCAAGAGCGCAAAACACTCACCGACGTCCATTCCCAAATCACTCCGCACAGCGTCCGCCTCAGGAAAGAGATCTAAAGTTCCTTTGCGAAAGGAGCAGAAAACCATCTCTTTCACGCAACATATCAGGACAAAACCTGTTAACTTTTCTGAGATTTGTTTGTACAAATCTCTTACAGTTTGGACACATCAACATTACAAACACAACAGATTTTTAGCAGTCGTATTATTTTATACAAATGGAGATTCCTAATTGGGCTTATGGGGTGCCTCCAGTTAGTGTAATTGGGGATCGTTTTTGTTTCCCATATGCTATGGAGTTGACTGTAAAAAAGAAGGTTAGAAAAACGACTGATGCACAATTTGATGTGACTGATTCTTGCGGAAATGTTGTTCTACAAGTTCATGGTGGCGTCTGGAACTTTACCATGAAGAGAATCCTTCGCGATCCTGCGGGATTTCCTCTCCTCACTTTGCGTGGAAAGGTACAGCCTTATGTCATTTTCCATTGCCATTTAATTATCTGATATGATCACCAACCTCGTGACAAGTTTGATCAATTTTTGGGAATTTGCAAGGCACTTACGTTGCGGCATAAATGGAAAGCTTACGAAGGTGATGGCTCAGAAAAGGAGAGTACGGTATTCACCGTAAGACAATCTCATCCTGTTCAGTTCAAGAAAGTTTTAAACGTGTTCTTGGGAAGCAGCGTCAACAAAACGGCCCCTGACTTCCAAGTTTCTGGATCTTTCACTTCCTTGTCTTTTAAAGTGTTTCAGGACCGTAGGCTTCTCGCAGAGGTATGTATTTATATGTCTATATCATCATTCAGACAACACAAATGACTTTCTTTTGATCCTGGAACATGAAAACATCTGATGGGATATTTATGTGATATAACAATTTCTTCCAGGTGAAACATAACTTCACATGGGAAAGCTTCTGCAAGGGGAAGGAAAGTTACAGGATCAAAGTCTATCCAGAAGTGGATTACGCCTTCATTGTGGCATTACTCGTCACACTTGACGAGAATGACACTCCCTAGAAACAAAATTACTTCACTCGCTCTTCTACTGTATTTCAGTTTTCCCCTACCATCTGAGGCTATCTTCTGCAATTATATTCTCAAATTGAAAATTAGATTTACATGTAATTTGGCCCGTCATTTTTTGTTAGGTACTGTGCACTTGTCTCCTATCCATCAATTTATAATCAGGAGCTCTGAATTCTGAAAGTCCAAACGAGTCTTGACCTGTTCAAAAAGATAAGAATGGAAAACGTATAGCTACTGACCCGACTCGGTCAATCCAAATAACTTAGAATTGGAATCTCAAGTTGTCCTGAAGAATAAGAAAAATAACGCGTTAACTAATCCATTACCTTAATTGATCGAATCTTACTATAATCAATAATCTGACTGGACCAATGGGTTTCAGAAGGCTGGTAATAGCAAGATTAGGAAAAGTAAAAGAACCCAACTTTTGTCCACTAATTCGGGCTGCAGGTTACAATTTTAGCCCACGAGATAGGCAGGATTATCAATGCGAGCTGCTGCGAGTCTCAGCACGGCTTTAGCGTAGTTCGAATTTTATTGCAAAAAGACGAGGTCGACTTGAGAAATGGGAGCTTTCAATTGGCAGGGACTAAGTCTCAACTTTTACAGAACATATTACTTCCAGTGTAGTTTTCAGGAGACTGTATGGCGTGAGTAGGGATGACAATGGGTAGGGTTCGATTTGGGTTTTACTCAACTCATATACATATCCATTTTTTATGACTCAACTCATATCCATATCCAAATCCATCGGTTTTTATGATTTACTACCCATATCCAAATCCATTGGATTATTCGGATTTTTAGGTATCTATCGGGTTGTATAGCACATAAAAATATAACTTCTAAATTGAAAATATAGAGAGTAAATTTTTGCGAACGCTTTAAATCAAAATTAACTTAATAATAATTAGTCAAGATTTTGATTTGTATGTCTTAAAAAAACTATAAAATTTGAATAATAAAAATCATAATGTCTAGTGCAAAGACAAGTAGACAACATATATTTTTCACAACCAATAACTAAAAAAAA
>JANKOE010000206.1:20695459-20706863 GCA_026284465.1 Erythroxylum citrifolium | reverse complement strand
CACCCGGTTCCTCTTCGCTTGCATCAGCATCTTCAAAGATCGAAGCAATCGCATATGAACTTTGTAAAGCAGAATCTATAAGGAAAAATCAATATGAAAATTGTACATATAAGAAGTTTCAAATACAAATATTTCAAATATTAATAAGGAAATATGTATTACCCTAATAATCTCCAAGCATCCAATTTTGCAAGCACATCAATGCTTCAAGCATTAATATTGCTATTTGAAAAAATATATATATGGCTATTTGAAAACGGATTAGGTATGGGTGTCTATCGGTTCGGATTTTTATTAGACCCATATCCAAATCTATTTTTTAACATCCAAATCCATTTTTTAGGGTCGGGTAGTACGGATATGGATCGGGTTGAAAATCCATTACCATTCCTAGGCGTGAGTTCATGGTCCTTTTAAATTAACGAACAGCTAAGTCCTCCAAATCCCACGCTGGTTTTGTATTGCCTGTCATAAAGATGACACAGGGAACGGCCCCGAGTATCACTGAGCTAAATCAATTTCACTCACTCTTCACAAATATTGTTTTTGTTTTACACTTGATTTCCATCTTTTGAGGAATCTATATAAATAATAACAACAAGTAACCTTAATGCGATGAATATATGTAAATAATAACAACAAATAACTTCAATGCAACGTATCTCTAATCATATTGATTCAGTAAAACATACTAGAAAAATGAGAATCTTTTTCTCAAAGCCTGAAAAAACCTATATTTTAAGGGATCCTAAAATTCAGCATAAACATATTTATATAACTAAATTAGAAATTCATAATAACTCACTATCTTTATCCTTATCATATCATACCATTAAAGATATAGTTTAATTTCATTTAAATTAAATTACTGAGTTATTATTAAGATATAGTAAGTCTTTAATCAATTTAAACACGAATGAGTCACTACAAGAAAATCGTCTATTACCGACGGAATATTCCGTCGGTCAATTGGAAATTTCCGTCGGTGATTATAATTANNNGAATAGAAAGATTGGGGTTTTGATTCAATAGGATTAGGGGGTTTCAAGAACCTTGTTTTCTTGGGGTTTCCGTATCACTAAATTTTGAAATTAGATTAACTAGATGATCCATATTATGTACGTGATCCTTATATGAATATGCCAAAAAATCTTTATTCACAAGATTAATTATCATGAACTTAAACTTATATGTTCAAAGTGATTGTCTTTTCTTTAATATGATCTCTAGTAATTAAATATTTATATGAATATGCTTTTTTTTTACTTCCACCCTTTTACATTCCATATGAGTTGTTATTAAAGATCTTCAATCCAGTCAATTACCCTCAAATCTTTGATAAAATTCCTTTACTATAGTGCATGTGTTGTGGCTTTATAGCAAGCTATAATCTCTGCTTTCTCTAGTGAATAAGACAACTATAGTATACTATATAAGGTTACACCTCTAGCAAGAAGAAAAGTTTATCAAGATGTATAAATTTTTAATGTCTTAGCATCCCATAAAATTTGAATTTGAATGGCTTATCATTTTTAAATTATCATAATACATGTATGTGAGCCTATAGTTCTTAGTTCCTTATAGATACATCATAACTTCCTTAACAATTGTTCGATGCTTAAGTCTTGAGTTGCTTTGATATGTTCCTAACATTCTTACTATAAATGTAACATCAAGTCTAGTGCAAATCTGTGCATTTGTTAAGCTTCCAAATGGAGTTACATATGGCATATCCATCATTGCTTCTTTTTCCAACATTCTTTAGAATCTAATCTAGACTGAATTTATCTCCTTTGAAAATATGTGCTATTGATGATGAACGTATGCTCATCCTAAACCTCGTCAAAAGTTTTTGGATATAAGTTGTCTAAGACAATTATCATATTTAATTAAATATGTCTTTATAAATCTCAATACTAATGATATAAAAGGCTTTATCCGTGTCTTTCATTTCAAATTTTTTATAGAAAAAATCTTTAGTCTCAGAGAAAACAATTCATTAGTTACAAGTAATATATTATCTACATATAATACTAAAAATAAATATTTTCTCCCATTAACCTTTATGCATATGTATTGATTGATAATGTTTTCCTTAAAACTATAAGAGAATATGTCATTTTTAAATTTCATATACCATTAAACTAAGGCTTGTTTTAGTTCATATATAGGCTTCTTTAGCTTAAAAACTAAATAATTTCCTTTACTGGAAGCAAACCCTTAAAGCTGAGTTATTTATACTTCCCCTTAAAGATATCCATTTAGAAAGGTAATTTTAAAATCCATTTGATGCAATTTTAAATTAAAATGAGCTATTAAGGTTATATCCTTAATAAATCTTTCTTAAAATTAGAAAGAAGGTTTTATGAGAACCACCGCCTTTCTTTTGAGTAAAAACCTTAACTACAAGTTGAGCGTTATATATTTATATATTATTGAAAGAGTCCATTTTAGTTTTAAAAACCAATTTATAACAAATGATTTTTATAACTTTTAGTAATTGAATGTGATGTCAAACTTGATTATTATCAATAGATCTTAACTCCTATAGTATGAGTTCATAACAAAGGTTAAATTAACACTGTTTGCTGACTATGAAAATATGATCGAGTCCTAACAAAGACTTGTATAAATACACCATTCTAGCCATATCCTATTGTGTAAGAATATCATTATTTTGTTCTTTATGATGTGTTATAACTTGAATTGGTTGTTCTCCTATACTTGGTTAAATACATTGAATACAATTAGTTTATCTAAATTTAGTGGTCTCTCATAAGAGCCTAACATTTTCTCTAATTCAATTGGATTAGTGTAGACACTTAATTGTGTTCATATATTTTCTTTCTTAATTTGTTTCTTTGTAAAAACTAAGAAAATATAAAAACTTAATGTACCATATGTAATGTTCCATATCCCATGTTAGGGCTAGGACCCTAGAATAGTGTATATTGAGAGATTAGAAGTGCATTACATGCATCATAATTTTATGCATCATATGGTATATTTAAATATGTGAACTGTGTCAATATTCATTAAGAGAATTGTACATGCATTCATTGAAATTTTTCGAATAATTGATTTATAAATGCGATTAAAATGTGAATTATGGTTTTTATGTGTTGAAAATTTATTTGGAGAATGTTATTATTATTTTGAAAATTTTCTTGAATTTTAGGAAATTTATGAAAATTTGAGGTATTTTGAACTAGGAAAAATAGACAAATGGGAGTGTGACACGTGGCAGCCTCATATGCATGACAAATGGATTACATGCATAGGTGCCACGTGTAAGTAAAAAAAAAAGAGAAGAAGAACACTTCTTCAGCTCTTTCGGTGTTCTTCACTAGACATTATCCAATTCTTTTCTTTGAACATCCATCACTGAAACATTTGTTCAATATTGTATATTTGGCAATCCATATATATTGCTTTGTTTCCATTCATCTTTGATTTCCTCCAACTACCGAAACTTGCTCTTCAATATCACTGCTGGAATTTTTCTGAAATCAAGTAAGTTATGTTTTCAGATTTATTGGATATTCTAAATGAATTTGATGATGTTTTAATGATTGGAAATGAGTTCATGTATGAGGTGTGTAAGAAAGATAACTTCGGTGATGTTAACAATGAGTTAAATGAGAATTTAGTGAAATTGAGATGTACCGAAACTATGAATATATAATTGTGAGAATCTGAGTTTAAAGTGAATTTGAGGAGTGGGCAATTGTAGAAACTAGAAATAGGATTTGTTTTAGCTTGAAATGAGTTATGGAAAGTGTTGGAAAATCATAAAAGAAGAAAAATTGTAGAAAAATGAAAGTGTAGAAAATATGTAGAAAGTGATAAAAACCGTGAGTAATGTTTTGTTTTTGGGTGTTGTATTTGATCGTGCAATTGATATGTTTTAGAGTTAAAGGAAAAGAATGAAAATGAAAACTATATGATGAAATGAGGTTGTTGTTGGATATTAAAAGACATGCAGAAACATATATGCAGAAAATTGATGAACAACCGCATGTGAGTGTGTTTTGATGTTTATGTTTAATCTTGAAGCTTTAAGTTGTTTTAAAGTAAGATGAACTGAAATGGAAATAGAAAAGTTAGTTTTAGCATAAGATGTATTAGTTGGAAAATGTAGGAATTGGAAAATCTAAAAAAAAGAAAGAAAGAAGAAGAAGAAAACTGGTTTCGTGCTTCTGGAGAGAAGAAGGAAGGATGTACCATCGTGACTTTCATATTTTCTGAAGGGAGGTTATTTCTAAACATCCTCTGACCTTTTGTTATAACTCTATCTCCCAACTTCCAAATGACTTGAAAATTGAACCAATACACTCTTAAGACGTTTTTCCTCTCCACAAAAATTTAGAGCCATTTGAATTGATTTGAAAAAGATTGAGTGGATGAAAGTGAGGAAGTCTGTTGGAATATTATGAACTGGAATATTTTCATTGAACATGCTTCGATATTTTAATTATATCTTGATCTGTAGATTTTAAAATGAGTTGATTCTTAATTCAGATTAAACTAGAGACATTTGAACACAATTTTTAGAAGAAATTGAATTTTAATTCTGTCCTTAAAGATCTTGAAATTTAGCTTGAAATTGAGTCTTGGCTTAGGCTGTAGCATTACCAATGAAAGAAATCATATCCTGTTGTTATTAAATAAACTGTATTTATGTAGGTCGAATCAAACAAAGGTGTCTTTATAAAAGTTATATCTTATTCTCTTAGCTTTCAATTGGTATAAAGTTAATAATTTTTGGAAATTGGAATTGAGAGACATGGTTGTACAATTTGAATGTATGATCATGCCCTAGCCAAAATTTCAAACGTACTCAGTCTGTAATATTTTGAGCATAAATCATAGAATGATGAACCAAATTGTATGATCTTGGTGTCTTTAGTAACTTAAGGCACAAGAAACAATTGTCTAGAAGAAAGTATTACAGAAATACACCATCTTCCTTATCTTATTGATTACGAAAAGTTGACCCGAAAGATGGGTTTTGAGAAAAAACTAGAATAGTTAACGAGTGTATGAATTTTGACACATTTGGAGTATAATTGATCTTTGCATCGGTTTATTATAGAAGTATACTCAGGCATATGTCATTGAACATGCATGTTACATAATACATTTATAAAAATGCATATTCAGTTACATGAACAATGTGGTAATATGAAATTGTATTTGATTGCATATGAAGAGAAAATAGAGCGATCGCTTCCAGATATTGCTGAAATTTCAAGACAATAAGTAAAAGATAGCAATTGTGAGTAACCTAAGATGGTCTCATCTTGATTTGTTTTGTTTATTACTAAATTGAATTTGATATTGATGAATGCGTACTGTGTAATGAACTCCAGACAATAATTGTTTGAGGCGTTTGATGCATGTAAACATCATTGGAAGTACTACTTGTATGTAAATGAGAATGACTAAATGAATTTGATATGTACTAATTGTGTTCTGAATTCCGGACATGAATTGTTTGAGGAGTTTTGATGCATGATTAAAACATTGGAAGAGTGACGTGAATGTGAATGAGATTGACTAATTGATTCTCGACTTCAATATTGAATGCCGAATCTAGTCCGATGATTACTGTGACTGAAAAAGTGAATGCGAATGTAATGGGTTGAATGTGATACTTGAATTTAAGAAATGCATTTCATTCCAATGCATGAAATATAAAGGCAGTTGTGACTGATATCATAGTGAAAAGAGCTTAAAGCTCAGACATTCGTGATTAGAGCCTAAGGCTCAATGCGTACAAAGAGCCCTATATCCCCAACAAATAAGGGACAATATGAAAGAGCCCAGTATCCATAACAGGTACGGGACAGTGAAAAAAACACACAGTCACAACAATGAAATAAATGAAATTGAGTCTCATAACATTGAATACAAATATGATCTAAATAAATTGAATGATTGCAATGTTTTGAGAACTTTGTGTATGAAATATGTGATAATTTGTCAATATGTATGCTTTGCAAAATTGTAGAGATATGATGAATTGTATGGATTGTGTTTGAAATGTAACGTCTGTGAACAAAGTGTTTCGTGATATTACTTGATGATAATCAAGTTGATGTGAGTTTTACGATAACATAAATTGTTGTGTTGTATGATAAGAGTGATCCATCAAGGATGGTTACTCAACTGAGTTTGCAAAACTTACCAAAATTGCAACGTTGACAATTTCAGGTTCGAAAGAGCGACGACTTAGCTTCTAAGGCTGCATAGGAGCGATTTTGTACTACTGTGGATATAAATCATGGCTCAGAGGCTGTCAGCTGGGATTAAAGGATTAGTTTGTTTTTAATTTTTGTTTAGTTTCCTCATATATGTAACATATTTTGTAGATCGAGTTGTATACACTTTGGGATAATATTATGGACGATATATATAATGCTACATTATAAATTATGGATTGTGAAATGAAATGAGGAAATTTTGGATTTTAGTCAATATGTTATTTATGACTTATTTGTCATGCTATGTGATAAAGAGAAGGTGAAATAGTTAACACGCCACTTCTATCGGGCATTTGCATGTATGATCATATGATGCACTTGCGTATGTCAGAGGGGAGTAGGGTGTTACACCATATTTCTTTTTTTTCCCAATTTCTCTTAAATTTATGCTAAACTGCAATAGTGAAACATGTTTTTTCTTACTATATGCTAAACTACATAAAAAAAAACCTTTATGAGATTAAAAACTGATATCGCCCTATGTCTCATAAACCCATCAATATCACGAGATACCTGAATGTGTCAAAAAAATATAAAGTTAATGTCAAACTGTATGTATCTAATGACCTGTAAAATGTGTAAGATTAACACAAATCTTAAGGTTTTCACTTATATTATGACAGTACATGACAATATGTATATCTGCAAGTAAAATAATGATCATCGATATATATAATCAATGTAGTCATAATACATGAAAACATAATTGTATCTAGAGAAAATGCATAACAATCTCTAATTAACAGTGTTAAAGGATTTTAAAAGACCCATATTGTAGATATATCTCCCAAATAATGGCTAGGTGAAGTCCTTTAGTTAAAAAATCAATAATATATATTCAATCAAAATATGCTCCACTATGGTGTTACCCTTATATATATATTTTTCCTTTATAGCCAAATATTTGACCTTAAAATGCTTAGACCCTATGATATTATTGTTATTATTACTAAATAACACTGATAAAAGATTATCATGGTACAACTAGATAGGCCATAACTAAATTAACCATAGACAACTCAAAAATCAAATTTCTTAACCAAACTACCTAAAGTAGCTCCATAGTATGTAACAAACTTTGCATATGTAGCCAAAGAGGTCACAAATGCCTACTTGACACTTCTCTATAAAATGGCAACTACTAACATAAAAATATAATATGATGTGGAATTTCTATCATTTGGATACATAGCAAAATTAGAATTTATATACCTAATTAAATCTAGTTTGTGAAACTTCCTGTACTAGAATAATAAGAATTCTTTATGGTCTCTATTTCCATATCATTCTGCCAAAGACGAGATGCATAAGATTTATAATTTTTTTTATATAAAACCTTTGTAACATAAGCTTAATGTGTGCTTTATAAGAGATCTAACAAATTTTGAGATATGTCTTCATAAATTTATATACCAAGGATGAAAGATGCAAAAAACTTTTTTTTTTATTTTTGAGAAGTTTATATCATGAATGTCTGAGGAACATGTAACCTCTGAAACGATCCACACCCGAATGGATTGTGTTTATTAGGATCATTTATATTCAAATGCTTGGTCAATGGTTTCTCAACCTCTTACAATATGGCCATGGAATTTGATACAAGCAAAACATCATCTACATATAAAAGTAAGAAAGTAATCTTGCTCCTCATGACCTTATAGTACAATCATCTTTTTACTTTAATATAGAAGAGAGAAAGTGACATTAAAGTATATCTCTTCTCTTTGAGTGAGACTTTTCTGATAACTAACTTGACTTTAACCTATTCAACATGTTTTCGCTTATCAAGTAAATTAGTAAGTTTCCATACCTGATTATATCTTGTGGATTACATTTTATCCTTATTACATCCCACCTTAAATCTACATAATGACTAAAATCAACGTCTAAAATGGTAACTGGATCAATAATATATCTAATATCATAGTCATTTTCACCCAGATAGACCATATAATCAGATGATATAATAGGCCTCCTTACTCTAATGGAATTTCTTAATTAAACTTATTTAACTTAATTTTATTCCACAAGAACCTCATTTTATACTTATATTGCTTCCTAATCTTGTAGTAGAATGGCTTTATGTCTATAATCCATTAACCCTAATAGAATAAGTGAAGGTTATGAAATAATACTAGTATTAAATTTATTATCATCTAAATGTAAGAAGGACCAACCTCATCACATGCATCATGTTCTAAAATCTTTATTGTTTGTGAATCTATAATTATGGATCCTCCTTCTCTATAATAAAATTTTGCAACTTTTAAAATGGTCTAGATATCTACAAAATAACAATGAGTAGAATGAGAATGCAATTTATTTTTATTAAGATTATATAAGCATACTTTAGCAGGACATCCCTAAACATAAAGACGAGTCAGACTTAGAACATGTTTTAGGTACTGATTTGCTTAGAACTCCATTAAGAACATATAATATAGTTTTAATAGCCTTACCTTAAAGGTAATTTGGGCGGTTAATCTTTCTTTGCATGTTCTCAATTGTATTATTTTAATTAAGACAACTTAGTATAGTAAATTGAGCTACAGTTTCACAAGTTTTTTTAGTATTTCTTGTCTAAAACTGTATGTTTTTTTTATAGTACTTATCTTCATAATCTTTTAGTTGATTTTTCCAATTATTTCTTAATTTTTTTTTAAAAATGCAATGTATTAAGCCTTGAAAGGCAAACTAGTTATTCATACAAAATACAATGCTAAATGTCACTAAAGATTAGTGACTATCAAGGATTACAATTGGAGCTTTAAAGAAATAACAGAAGGAAACTAGATATTCCAAAAGAAAAGGAGGTATTGCTTATCCTACAATCTATGCTTTTGAATGATGATTTGAAGCCTTATGTGTCACATAAGTCAGTTGTTGAATTATTCTTTAGAAAGACATTTGTCTTGAAATATCTTATAGTTTCTTTCCTCCCAAGTTGCTACAACTATTAATGAGAGAGATAATCGAAAACATTTGTAAGTAGTGATATTTATGTGTTTGTTATTTAAGTGCCAAAAATTGACACTATCCAGGGTTTTTAATTCTCCAGCCATCAAACATCTCATGGAAAGCTCTTTCCAAACGCCTTTGATATAGTTACATTTGAAGAATAAATGTTCAACATTTTCCTTAACTTCTTGGCATAATGAGCACCAATTGACTAGATGCATATATTTGGCAATTTTGTCAACGATTTTAGTTTACCTTTCATTGCAATGCATAGTATAAATGTAGCTTAAGGGTTGAAGTAATTATGACAAATAGGTTTGGCCAAGGTGTGTTAGGAAAATGCTTAAAGAATAACTTCTTACAAGACTCATTGGTGAATATGCCATTATTGGTGTACATCTAGATGTGCTTTTTTTCTTTTATACTGATATATGTATGAAGAATTTCATTTAAGAGAGGACCGGGTAGTGATGACTTTTGGAATGTCTCCTTATCTAAAAGAACATTTGCAGTTGAAACATTTAGTGGAATTGAAGTTCCGAGAGAAGTAGTTGACAAGTTGCCCTATTGAAAGCCAATTATCATACCAAAATCTGAGAGATCCACCTTTCCATATCAGAGAAATGAAGTCATCTTGAAATCTATTTCCCAATTTTAGGATAACTTTCAAGGTTATAGAGGGAAAATGTTTGATGTCAACTGCCTATATGCTTTTATTCTTAATGATGTAGGTATGGATCCATTTGCCCACAATGATTATCTGTCATTCATGAGTCTCCAGAGTCTATTTGTGAGTAAGATGTTGTTCATATTTTTGATCGAGAAAATAACAAGTCTCCGTGATTCCTTAGAATACATACCTCACTCCATTTCACCTTATTTCTATAGATTCTATCATTGCTACCTAACCAGAGGAAGTTGATGAGTAACTTGTCAATTGATTTGATAATGGAATTTGGAAAAGTCAGATGAGTTACACAATAAGTGTTGATGGAATTAAGTAGTGAGTTTATGAGTTGATCTCTTCCTGCCGTTGAAAGATGTTTGGTGCTCCAGGATGATATTCTAGACTGAATTATACCAAATAGATCCATGAAGTCTTTTGTTCTCACCCTTTGAGTTGAAATAGGAATGCAATTGATCTCAACTATCACTGGTTTCAAATTATAAGAACTTCCAATGGTAGCACTTCTTGATAGATAAATGTTGCTTTTGGAGAAATTCACTTGAAATTTAGATTTTTTTAAAAAATATTTTTAGAGATTTCATTAGGATGGAGGTAGAATCTTCTTTGGATAATAGAATTAGATCATTAGCAAAACAAAGATTAGTTAGTATAAGCTTCCTGCACTTTGAATGATATTTCAAGCCCTTTGTTCTTTCAATAACTCTTAAGGTAATCTTATGAAGCACCTCTATGACCAATGCAAATATGTAGGGTGATAAAGGATCCCGTAGTCGAATTTGGAACTTTTAAAAAATTTAGTAGGTTATTTTTTTGCTAGAATGCTATATGAGAAAATTTCAAGCACTTCTTATGTTAGGACCCGATCTCAAAATCGGACCCTAACCGAAAAATGGAGACAAAGACGAAGAAGTAAACGAAAAATGGAGACGAAGAGCGAAACAGATATGCGAAACAAATATCGAAAATCAAAAGGCAGAACACAAATCGGATCGGAAGTCATCAATGGGAAACACAATCACAGATCCGAAAGCGAATTGAAACAGAAAACGAAAAGAACGAATCAAAAGCAAGACGAATAACAAAGAGCGAAAGCGAAATCGAAGGAACGAAAGCGAAACGAATATCCGACATCCGCGAACAAAAACTTTAGAAAAGCATCGCGTTGCATTGGAAACCCTAAGACTGCTCCAATCCGAAATCGATGTAATTTTTTTTTCATTCCTTTTTTTTTCACTCTTGATCATTTCATCTTTAAACAAAACAACTTATATCCATACAATTTCCCTTTTTGGAAATTTATTCTCATGCAAAACTCAATTTGTAAAAACTTCTTATCCAATTATACATATCCCAAAATTTCTTCTTTTAACCCAAGTCTTAATCTTATTCTTATTCCATCATTATTCACTTTCATACAAAACGATTTAAATTCCCACTTGGAAAATTGATCCTCAACAAAACTTATTTCTTCAAAATCTATCATATCTCATAA
>JANKOE010000206.1:20594738-20605773 GCA_026284465.1 Erythroxylum citrifolium | reverse complement strand
ATTGAGTATGTTTGAACTATCATCTGTACGGTATTTCTTGAATAAAGATATTCAAGTTAAACGAAGTGGGTAAATACCGTAGCACATGACTCGTACCATGTGTGCACTACTGACCACAAAAGGGATTAATGTAAGTCACAAGATCTCATCTTACATTGTGTGAGACCCTTGAGGTTAAGAAAAACCTCATCATATACCCTTATGACTCTTGTTTCATTCTTGAGAATTGGATTTAAGGTTTGCTACTTTAGATTATTGGCAAAAGATCATGCAAGATGCGATCCTATGGAATAATTCTAGGAAAGCAAATTAAAGAATTGAGAACAGAGGAATGTCATTTAATTTAGATCATTGACTCGCATGAAAAGAATTCACAGATGACCATCGTCTCTTTAGTAGAGAACTTGAATACAATCATGACTCAAGATATTAAATGAGATCAAAGGAAAAATGCAAATGCGATATATAACCTAGGGTATAGCATACAATGTCTACTCAAGGACTCATAAGTCCCAGGATCAATTTGTTAAATTGAGATGTCATATACTCCTAACAGATGTATGGCACTGTGCTCTCGTCGTATGCTGGTCATACCGGTTATTGAACAAATATAAGTACTGCAGAGTTTTGTTAAACCCATCATCTGTGAGTGGGAGATGATAACTTATATATACCCATGATGGGTATAATAGTCATCATACTTGAATAACTACTAAAGGTAGTTATATACAGAAATATATGAAGGCAACTTTTGAAACATAACGATACATCTTTGAGTGTATTGTTTTCATGCGGGAAAGATTTTTGTAGTGAGTGTATTGTTTTCATGCGGGAAAGATTTTTGTAGTGGAAAAACAGGAAAGATTTCTGCAGTGAAAAAACTAGAAATAGAAAGTACTTTAATCGGTAAAACTATAACGATCAACCAAATATGTGTATTTGGTTTTATATGCATATGATTAGATCCTGCTTAACATAATCTTTGAGGTTATGTTTCGATATGTTAATTTCCAACACAAACTCTCGTAGAAAACAGTTATTGATAAAAATGATGGAAGATGACACAAAAAAGTCTATGAAGCCCGTTTGGTCTTTGAACATTCATGTTCTTCGGTTCTAGATAACCTCAAGTCGCAAAAAAAAAAAAAACATTCTGGATTGTAGGAAATGTCATTGCATATCAGCGATTTTTGTTTTGTCTCCGAGTGAAAATGCCTAATCAGTCCAAGCCGATATCTTGTACCAGTCAAAACGCAAATTCAATTATTTTAGATTCAATCCTCCCAATGTATATAGTCGTTCAATTGTCCTACTGCTTGTCTTTCATAAAAAATTAAAGGATGGAATGGGATGAGTATTGAACTGGTGACGCACGGGACTGAGGATAATATTACTGAGACAGCAAATGAGATTTTTCTCATTAATTAACCATGTTAAGATGTCGGTCACTTGTTTGAAAATCAATACAAGTACATAGCCTAACCAAATAATTAAGTGATAAACAATAAGGGGTTGGCCTATATAACGGATGGGTGTGCATATATGTACATAAATATATCATTTCTCTTCTCTCTTTTTAGGTGAATGATCAAGCATCAATCGGCTTAATTGCTTATATTAAGTGATTCCTTGGAAGTTCGTAATTGCGAAATAAATAAAACATCTACAACTGTAAGAAAAGGAAAATGACAAGGACCCAGCAAGGAAATGGTTCGATTTATTATTCCACGTTGTGTAAGTTACGTGTAAACTCGAGACAATAAGGGTGATCTCCTATTTATATATGAGATGTAACAATCTACAACTAGGTAAGTAGACCATTGCTTACAATAAATGGTTATCCAAATAGCATAAGGTAGAGATAGTTGATTGGAAATAAGGAAAAAGATAAAATGACATGAGGTGTTGAAGTTGACAGGATAATTTTGGCATGAAGTTGAGGTGAACAAACAAATATTCCCGCTACAATGCATATTTGGTGCAAGCTTTTTCTGCTTTGTACCGCAAATCCAAAAAGAAAAATGGGATTCGTCCATAAGCTGTCATGCATGTCATTTCAATTCTCTTGTGGACCTTACTGGAATCACGCCATAGGACGATACAAACTTGTAAGGAGAATAGAATCCATAGACACTTCCAATTATCAACAGGAACTCCATGAAACGTATGCAAAAATTCCTAATTTTTAGAGCAGAAGTGGGAAGAAATCTAACGCGAAAAGAATTAGCCTCCAGAATCTGAAATCGATTTCTGTTTTATACAACAGTTAATTGACAAGATGATGCATATTAGTCACCTATTGTTGGCTCAACTATAAATGTACTGATCAACAAGTTGAGCACTTCATGTTGGCCTAGATATTCAACTGAAAATTGCATTAAATTGAAAGGAATAAAGAAATGTGTGGCTTTTCATTGCCAAATACAACAAGCAATACATAGAATAAAATTATTGGCTAGTGATGATGATAAGGATGCCTCAGATTTGACACTATTGCTGAGATAGAATTTATTTGTAGATTTATCTGAATTATTTGCAATATGGATCACCAATACAGTTAGTTGAATCATACTAGCATAATCATGTTGAGAAAATGCTGTGCAAGACCAAAAAAGTTGTGTTTCAAATTGTTGTTTTATGGCTCTTGCATCTACTTACATGATACAAAGATATTGATTTGGCAAAGTAGGAGCTGCAAAAGTTTAATTCCTTGTTGATGAAGAGTGTTACTTCCTCGTTCATCCAACTGCAAAATACCGAGAGCTTAATAGATATATCGGGTCACCTAATGGACAAAAGAAAATAAAACTAAAAAACTACCGTGCATCTTAAGTCTTTTATTTCTAATTTACCTCGAGTTTGTGTCCCTTTCCTAAAACAACTGCACCTTACTTGAGGAAGCCCTCAAGATCTGCTGTATCTGATTGAGGGATATAGAACTAGGAAACCACAGGGAAGAGGCTTGATAAAACAGACAGCATACTATCTTCCATTAGCCATGAACCAAAAGTAAATATATTTTCAAGCTAAATGTTAACCACTAAACATAGCGATTCTGTCCTAATTTTTAAGGTGAAACTTTCTATGATTAAAACTCTTTTTTTGTTCTCATTGGTCTATTGGAGACCAATAAAATAATTTGAGTTATTTTTTGATGTATTAAGATATTTAACATTTGAAAAAGTATGTAACCTATGCAAGTCAGGTACATATTCAATCATGGAATATGTTTAGGGATATAATTCTTCCTAATTCTACAGTCAAATCTCACACATAAATAACACACTTCTCTATTGTTATATTAAAAAATACAAGGAAATTTTCTTTCTCAACCCCCTCTTTTTACATGAAATTAGAGTTTTCTTTAATTAAAAGGAGTAGTATTTCAATCTTTTGATTCTTACTTAAAAATAATAATAATTTGGTCATATATGTAGTGTGTGATATATATCAAACTCTTCTGTTCATCTAGACAATCACAATAATGTAAAATTTGTCTTCTAACTCCTCTTAACATGTCCTCACATGCCAACAAAAGTTGGGCATTCAATTTTAAAACTCTTATTATTCAAAGGTAGAAAATGACTTAAATTACATCATTTTGTATTATTTAAACCAAAAACAACATTATTTTCAATTTATAAATGTAAAGTCCAGTCAACATCACTATCATATATCATCTTTTGATTGGTTAACATAGTGTCACCAGTCATTTAGTCATTTGTCGCATCAATTAAAGGGGTCATGTGCACCATGGTAGTTGTTATACATCATAGATGTCATTGCATGTCAGTTCTTGGTCTCACTATCTACCACCTCATCTTTTATATTAGCACCTTATGTCATTATTAGTTCAGTCAATTTATTTTAGACTCGTTGACCGACCTTTGATTAACTAATTCAACTATCTCTTATATTTTTCTTAGCTCATACCTTTTCTAAATGTTTTTGGGTGTTTTGAACTTATTTTTAGGTTAAATTACTCAAATTTTAGCTCTATATAAATGTTTATAAATTTTCTTATATTTTTAAGCCTTGTTAAAAAAATTTCTCTAATGTACACTATAGATACTTCCAAACTTCACCAATATATTCCTTAGATCTAACTATGATTTATAGGTTGAAAAATATGCAATTTTTTGAACTTTTTTGGCATATTATTACTGAAATACATGTAAAGCTATTTAAAGGTGAGATGAAGCAAAAGATATATTCATAGAACGTCTAATATCTTAAGATGGTATGAATTATGAGATTGTAACATAGCTTCAAAATACTGATGAGGAAAAAATATATTTATAGAACGTCTAACACCTTGAGATGGTATGAATCATTAGATTGTAACATAGCTTCACAATACTTGTGCCAAAGCAATTTACATTTGCTAAAAGGTTTTTATTATGTATTTAATGATGTCAATCAATTTTAGATTTATAGACGACTATAATGTATGCAACAACAATAACTTAGCTAAAATATACATAATAATTGATTGAATTACAAGCACTTTGGGATCAGTTGACATTTAGAGACCCAACTTGGCCTAACCTAATACATAAGATGCCACTATCTTTTCCAAAATTCATGATCGAAAGCATACTTGGCACTTATTGATGTCTCTTATAGATAAGTTTGAGTCATTTTGTAGATATCTTCTTCATAGAAGATCAGTATCAAGCCTTGCTACTATAATAAAATAAATTATTAGGAAAGAGAACCAACTTAACATCCTTTAAATGGTGAAATATATTCCATCTATTGATATTTTCCTTGTCACTTAGACCTTTTATTATCAAACTTTTACCTCTTAGAACTTAGATAAGAAGAATATATTTTGCATACTATAAATAGAGTAGCAGCACATCTCTAAACAAGGTAATTCTTTCCAGTGTTCTCAATCTAGTGTCGTTGATGGTGGCATAAAGAATGAAATAGAGAATACATCTACATCTCCTAAATTCTCCTTGAAAGATCTTCAGGTCCTTCTATAATAACTTTAACCAGATTTTGGTAATATTTCCTTTCCTACTTTATTTATCATATAGGCATTTCTTTATGGTACCTTCATTTTACTTAATATAACTGTATGTCCTTTAACTCTTCCATATTTAATTTCATAAAAACCTTTTTTGTTTCAAATATTGTCCATAATGTTAATAATTCTACTTTATATGTTCAAAGTTTAAGCATTTTTCAACACCTAAGTTTTTCTTTGTCTAATAGTTTTATTGTTCCTAAACTCTCCTTAAATCTTATCTATATTGGTGAATTATATGAACTCAATATTAGCTTACTTTTTCTGAGTCATGATGTACTGCGTAAGATTCATAAACAAATAAAATCCCTAGGATATGACCTAAGATTGGATGGCTATTTGAACTTACTTGTCTCTACCTACCATTCAAACTTATTATCGGTGCTGTTACATCTCATTTATGACACTCTCATATTGGTCATCTTTACAATATTTATAGCGCCCTAATACCTCCTGGGAGGATATTGCGAGCGCCACACAAGACACAATATAATGACTACGAAACATTTTGAGGAAGCATAGCATTCAACAATAAGCATTCCAAAACATACGAAACACTTTATACATACACTTCCAGAATCTCAACAAACATACATTACAAATCATACTTTCAGAAACCAGCCTGAATCAAGGTTATTATAAACCTTGAAACAAAAATTCAAGAGTTGCATACATCAAATACAAGTCCAAAAACAAACTCAAAATGCATTTTAAACATGACAAATTTCAGACTCCTTTGGCTATTATGATTGACTTGTCCTAGTCCCTACGTCCTTCTCTTTAAACTTACACGGGGCAAATCTACCGTGCTAAGCATATAGCTTAATGAGTAATAACTAAACTATGTTTAACCATAACAAATACTGGATCATGATACACAAAAGCATCTCAACATACTGAAATTTAGAATAAAATAAGATTTATTAAGAAAAACACTTCGCAAGCTAAAGTCAGTCATTTCAATAGCAAAATAGAACATTCAGAATACAAAATTGATTTACAGAACAGGGTGTTAACCCATCAAATCAAAATTTTAAATTTACTTCATATCAAATCTTATTTTATCATAGATCAAAATACAAAATGAATCAGACTGTAAATCCATGAACAAAAGTGGGTAACGAGACTTATACAAAAGAGACCGAAGTCTCGACACCGAAGTGGCCAGAAGAGACTGAAGTCCCGACACCGGAGTGCCATTAACAGAAGACACCAAAGTGCCATTAACAGAAGACACCAAAGTGCTATTAACAAAAGACATCGAAGTGCCACAAAAGCAACTGCAGACTCTTCTGAGCATGCCTATTTACCCACGACTAGGACTTGACAATCTTAAAACCAAACAAGTTCATTTCATGTTTAACATAATTAGCCAATCGTTGCTTTCATGCCAAAATTCAACATATCAATCTGACAGCTTTGCAAATCATTCAATGGATTAAAGTCAAACAGTCAAAGCAAAACTATCTAAAATTTTTCACTAGATTTCTTACTGAATTACCCACAATTATTCAACAAGACTTACTTACAAATAATACCATCTAAATTACTTACAAAATCTACCTTATTGCTAATTGCCTCGACGTCCCCGCAATATCTGGAATCGGTCGCTCGATGCGTTCCTCTATAGCATTTAATACAAGCACATATCACTATTGTGCACAATTATAAATTCAATTATGCACAATCATGCATACTGAATATATATACGATGCATGTTCATGTAAAAAATCTGGGTTTCTTATCCTTAATCTTATCACATTGTCAAACATGTGAAACCATACTCAATTGCTCAATCCAAATTTATTTCACAACCAACTTTCGGTTTCACCTTGTTCAATTATTCTCATCATGAAGGCGAGGTAATTAGGTATTACTTCCTTCTAGAAAGTTGTCCCTCTTTGTCTTAAGTTTCCAATGATGCAAAGTTTATTCAATTTGGGTCAGTATACTGAAAGTTATTCCCAAAAGATATATGATTGTTCTTAAGCTTCAACGGAATTCTTATCTCAACTTCCAATCAGATTATGATATTCTTAGAGGCAGAATTAGAACTCTGTTTCTTCAGATAAATTGTATCCCTATGTCTCTAGTTTAATCTAAATCAAAAATCACTCAATCCAAATAACTACAGAGAAAGTTATGCCCAAAATACTGAAGCATGATCAAGTTGCCAGGAAACTTAATCGTGGTGAACTTTGCAGATAGCAAAATTCCTCTCAATTTTCTTCAAAGTTGGCCGCGGAGAACTTTCATAGAATTGAAATCCTTCAAGTTGGACACAGTGAACTTTACTGCGTTTTAATCATCATCTTCCTCTCTCTCTACTGTGTTTTTATCTGAAACTCAATCTCCATCAATTAACACCAATAACTTGCAAACAATCCCTCTAACTCATTTTTAGCTCATCAGTACATGCACATAATTTACAACTCCAAACTTCACACTTACTATCAAAATCCGATTAACACATGCAACTTTAGATTTCCAGCATTTTTTTCCACACTCACAGTTTCAAATCCTCATCTGAGTCATTTAGGACATCCATTCACTGAGACCACACTACATAAATTTCTCATGCATGTATATATTTACAACATAAAATGTCATCCAACTCATGCATGAATTCATTTCCACCACTAACATATCATCTGAAGCATTTATAGAACTTAGAGAGTTAGAATATCACTTACTTGATTTTTCTGTAATTCTTCAACAGTGAGAATGATGGTGAACAGGGTTTGGGGATGGGTTGAAGAATTAAAACCAACGAGAACAAATTATTAGCTGGGCTGAATTGTTTTGTTTACAAAGACTAACACTAACTTAAAATCAACAACAATAATCCGAGATGAAGGTTTGGTGATTTTCGGTGAGGAAGAAGATCAACTCCGATGAAGAGCATGCAAAATGCAGAAATCTCCTTACCTAAACATGTGCCTACGTAGGTTACTGTCAATTTGACACATGGCTCTTTGCATATGAGCCATTTTTCCTTTATGCAAGCTACCAGATGTCTCCAACGTGTCAAGCCATTTGTCACTCAATGAATGATGCCACATGTCAATCTTTAATCAGTCCATATGTCACACTAGGATTGTCCAATTTTTGATATTTTTCTAAAATTCTCCAAAAATCTCAAAAATATCTGAAATATACCAAATTTGCTAAATCACATTTTAATCACATTCCATAACTCAATTGTACCCAGAAAATGTCATGAATGCATGTTCAAATTTTGCATAAGTCCAAAATGCATATGCATAAATAAGCAAAACTTATTTATGCAAAGCATACTATGCATTGAAATTCCTCAATATTCTAACCCCTAATATAGGGCTTTACAATTCTTCCCTCCTTAAGAAATTTCGTTCTCGAAATTTACTTGATCCAAATAGTTGCAAAGTACTTTTACCAACGACGCTGATTTGTTCCTGAGCTGTTTAACTTCTCTGGCTAATATCGAAACTGACCCTTCTTCATAAGACAAATCTAGTTGTACTTGAATTTCTTGCACAGGAATCTTGTGTGAAGCATTAGACCGATATCTTCTTAGCATCGAAACATGAAACACATCATATAGCCAGGCCAATTCTTCAAACAGAGCCAACTAATAAGCTACTGGTCCGATTCTTTTCATAATTTCATAAGGACCTATGAATCGTGGACTAAGCTTACCCTTCTTTCCAAACTGAAGTATGTGTTTCCTTGGTGACACCTTCAAGAATACCCTATCGCCTACCTGATACTCAATATCTCCCCTTTTTAGGTCAGCATAAGACTTCTGCCTATCACTGACAGCTTTCAATCTTTACTGAATAATCTGAATCTTTTCTTCAGTATCTCTCACAATTTCTTGCCCAATTATCTTGTTTTCACTCAACTCAATCTAACATACCAGGGTTTTACACTTCCTACCATACAACGCTTCATAAGGTGTCATGCCAATGTTCGTCTGATAACTGTTATTGTAAGCAAACTCCATCAAAGTCAGATAATTATCCCAACTCCTAGGAAGCTCCAACACACAACCTCGTAACATATCTTCCAATATATGTATAACTTGTTCAGATTGTCCATTTGTCTGGGGATGGAAAGCAATACTAAACTTAACCTGAGTACCCAATGCTTCCTGTAGACTTTTCCAAAATCTTGAAGTAAATCGAGGATCACGATCAGAAATAATCGACAATGGTACTCCATGTAACCTCACTATCTCATTCACTTACAATTCTGCAAGCCTATCCATAGAATAGTCAAGACGAACAGACAGAAAATGGGCAGATTTGGTAAACTTATCCACAATTACCCACACAACATCGTGCTTCCTTTGAGTAAGAGGAAGTCCAGTGACAAAATCTATGGTAACGTTATCCCATTTCCATTGAGGAATAGAAATAGGATATAACAAACCAAATGGGACCTGGTGCTCAGCTTTAACCTGCTGGTATGTCAGACATTTTGCTACATAATCCACAACAACACATTTCATACCTAACCACTAGTAAACTGCTTCAAATCCTGATACTTCTTGTTTCCACCTGGATGCATAATAAGTACTGTATTATAAGCCTCAAACAACAGCTTCCTCTTTAATTCATCATTAGCTGGCACACACAACCGATCCTTATAATCCAATTCACCATCACCTTGCATAGAAAAATTAGACTGTTTACCTTCCTGAGTAGCCAAGATAAGTTGTTGTAACTTATCATCAGCTCTTTGAACATCACAAATTTCTTGTCTCAACTTAGGTCTTGCTTTCAACTGAGCTATTAAAGCTCCATTAGATTCAAGTTCCCATTCACCTCGCTTCACTGATAATGCTGAAATTGTCTTCCGACTCAAGGCATCTACCACAACATTAGCCTTACCTAGATGATAATCCACAATACAATCATAGTCCTTAAATAGTTCCAACCAACGTCGTTGTCTCAAATTGAGTTCTTTTTGGGTAAACAGATACTTCAGACTCTTATGATCTGTGAAAATTTTACACCTTTCACTATACAAGTAGTGCAGCCAAAATTTTAATGCAAACACTACCGTTGCAAACTTCAGATCATGTGTAGGGTAGTTTTGTTCATGAGTCTTTAGTTGCCTAGAGGCATAAGCAACTATCTTTCCTTCCTGCATCAAAACACAACATAAACCAGTTTCAGATGCATCACTAAACAAAACATACTCCTTACCAGAAGTAGGTTGGACCAATATAGGAGCTTATCAGACCATTCATACTTCACTCCTTTCTGTAACAGTTTAGTTAAATGTGATGCTATCACCGAGAATCCCTTAACAAACCGACGATAATACCTAGCCAGACCTAGAAAACTTCTCCCTTCTGTCACATTCTGTGATGGCTTCTAACTAACAATCGCTTCTATCTTACTAGGATCAACTCTAATCCCTTCATAAGAGACAACATGCCCTAAAAATGATATCTCCCAAAGCCAGAAATCACACTTACTCAGCTTAGCATACAACTGTCCTTCCCTCAGGGTCTGTAATACAATTCGGAGATACTCACTATGATCTTGTTCATTCCTAGAATAGACCAGGATATCATCAATAAATACCACAACAAACTAGTCCAAATAAGGCCTGAACACTCTATTCATCAGATCCATAAATGCTGCTGGAGCATTAGTTAACCCGAATCGCATTACCATAAATTCATAATGTCCATAACGGGTTTTTAATATGGTCTTCGATACATCCACATCCTTTACCCAGAGCTAATAATACCCTGATCTCATATATATCTTTGAAAGCACTCCTACATCTTTCAACTGATCAAATAGATCGTCAATCCTTGGCAACGAATACCTATTCTTCATTGTGACTCTATTCAACTGTCTGTAATCAATGCACATCTGTAGTGTGTCATCCTTCTTCTTAACAAATAACACCGGTGCTCCGCACAGTGATACACTGGGTCGAATAAACCCTTTATCCAGAAGCTCTTGTAACTGCACCTTTAACTCCTTCAATTCAGTAGGA
>JANKOE010000206.1:20432810-20444534 GCA_026284465.1 Erythroxylum citrifolium | reverse complement strand
GAGAGCACAGTGCCATACATCTGTTAGGAGTATATGACATCTCGATTAACAAATTGATCCTAGGACTTATGAGTCCTGTTAATAATCTTCATGGTAGTGGAAGAAACACTGCAATTTTACTTCTTTATTGTAGCATTATGCAACCTTGAAGATCTTCGCAATTGTATTTTTTGACGTTGTAAGTTTAGTGCCATAACAAATGAACTAGAACTATACTCAGAGAAAAGAAAAGGAAACATAACTGAGTGAACTGAAAACTTGCCTAGACTAAAACGGGCTCCAGCATGCCAAAATGATAACATGATCCGGAGATAGTTAAAGGTTAAGAATTTGATGTAGCTTGCAATATTAGATAAATGAGAATTTCCAAATGTGTATCAAACTCTTGTCTGCTTAACGCCTTCACTCGTGCACGTATAATAAAGGTAACTTTAATACACACACAGATAGTCTAAAATTAAGTACTGCCTCACTATGCTTATCTCTTTGTGTAGCCATCCCTTACAAGCTGAAGCCACCTCAGTAACTGTTCAGGCTTTTCTCTCCACACTTTATGCAAAATATTGATGACCAGATAGCACAGTGGGTCAGATAAGTTTCAAAAGAATGACCAAAATTTGTAGAATAAAAAAAAGTCGATTACAGGAAAGGTGCAACATTAGCTAAGGGATGGCTCTGGAGGGATGTGTATCATAACAAAGAATATTGCCATCGTATAAAATCAGTTCAGGTCATAGAACTTCAATTCTCAATCAACAGGATTTGCAGGACATGTTTGAGAGGCCTTTACATGAATATGAGGTTAAAAACTACAATACAAGTATTTTGTAATGAAATACAAATCCAAATATATGCACCGTTTGCCAGCTAAATGGCTTCTTTTTCAATTAATGGAGGAGTAGGTGCTATCATGATTTCACCATTACCTCCTGTAAAAGAAATGTTTTTCACATCATAAGGCTGCCAATCTGGGTTAGCGGCCCCCATTGAATCAGTAGTAGGACTCAGAGAGCAGCCCACCTCAATATCGGAAGGGCTAAAGTTGCTACCAAGTGGAGAATTCGAATCACTTAAGACTTTACATTTATGGTCCATTTGTTTCCTGCAAAATTTTTCTTCAACAATATCATAGGAATTACCAGTTCTAACTTCTTGAGCAAGGGAGCACCAAGAACAACAAAACCAAAGTGTACAATCTGAAGCTGATGGTTGACCAAAACAAAAGGTGTAAGCTGGGAGATTAAATCTCTTTCTCATTTGAATCCTCCAGAAGCCTCCATAAAGTAAACCAAATACGCAAAGAATAATTCCAGTAAGTCCAAAAGCTTCCCTCGCTGTTTCATTGTCAATATTAATGGCGGCCAAGTTGAAAATCCAGAATGGAGCCATACAAAAAAGGAGAAATGTTGCAATATGAACATACATGTTCCCAAATCCAAGCCTCTCCATGTTCCACCCAAAAACACAAAAAATGCAGAAAAGTGATAGGTATGCAAGTGAAATGTCATCACAAAAATCTAATATTCCTCCACTCCACTGTGGTCTAGCTTCAACAATGTTTTGATCATCTCTGGCTGCAAAAGAACATTTCTTTTCTAGTGATAGTACCCTTAACTGCTCTGGCCTCTTGCTCTCACTAGCGATGGTCTGGGTGGGAGCTTCCTCATCTACTCCAGAATCATAATCCTTACCAAGTGGACTAACAATGCTGTATACTCCGGCCACAGCAGCAGCAGCAATTGTAAACAACATACATATTCCAACTCCTATTGCAGGTCGCTGTGATCTCTTGTATCCAAGGTTTAGACCACAAAGTGCATATTGAGCAAAACAATTGATGTGCAGGAGAACAACAACAACCATCATATATATGGGCCCATTCGCTGGTTTTATACGTTCCGTTCTTGCAGTAAATCATTCTGAGTTTGGACATGTCTTCTGGCTTCCATCTACAAAGAAGTACAAGGTGATAAAAACGTTTTGGGTGCTGATACAGACACATAAGAGTAAACAGGGCATTGAGAATTTGGTTATTGGCTTCGACCCAAACATTTCTCTGGGACTTCTTTGGTAGTACCTTGTTTAACATTCCCGTCATGACAAGAAACAAAATTCCACCTGAGATAGCAACACACATGATCCACACAAAGAGGGCCATATTCATTGGGTTTCTTAGCCATTCTTTGCTCATTTTTACGAGCAAAGTCCAATCCATCTTCAGACAAAGAACGTTACTGATGCGATCTCGAAAGCCATGGTCCAAAGATACCACTGAAGGTGAAATCTCATCTCTCCCCTGAGCCAACTCCTTCAATCTGGTAGAGGCAGAATCAAGTTTTATGAATTTCATTCTGCTGGGAAGGGCAGTTAAACTTTTCAAGAATTTTTGATAAGGAACTCCACTGCTCAGTAGTGTCGTTGATGTTGAAATTTCAAGAGGAATTTGACTATTATTTTCTACCCCAATGGATTTCCCAATGTCAACTTTTTGATCACCATTAGCATTGGCATCCATTCTCCCCCTAAGGTTGAGCTTTTGAATGTGTATTAATCTGTATTACATAACCGACTTATGAGCTATCTCATGTGATAACCTTGACAATAAAAACAGGTATATAACTTTCTCGGTAAAAAGATAGGGTCTCGACTGAATAGAGGCGAGAAATCTGTCAAAATAACAACATACCCAAACTAAGACCAGAGCATGGCAACAAAAGCTTATTCACTCGTTCCAGATAGCCATAAAGACAAAAACCCAAATCCATAATCTACCAAATTATAGATTAAGAGACAAAAATTTAGCCTTCTTCAAAACCCAGAAACTGGTCTGAGAAAGCAATCCCTTTGTAGCAACTATTAATGAAACCGCCAGGACGTTTCAGAGAGAAAAATTCCCAACGAAACGCTCATCCATCAATGGGAAGAGAGAAGCATGCGATGCGAGGCCCTCCCATTAGTTAATGTGAAAAGCCAACCTCATTTGATTCAAGAACTTCAGTTTTCTTATGCGCAGACTAGAGTTTTGAGATAGATGGAAGTTCAAACTACATAGGTGCTTCAATTTGGCAATGCCTGCTGTGCGTCATTAAAAGTTGAATACGACGGTAACTTGTTTATCAGTTGAGATATCTTTCAGTTCCATCCGATGTTCTGTTTCTTTGAGAGATGACCAAGTGATTCCGACACAACATTATTAATTCCACGTGGTATGGTAAGTATCTTGTAACGAAACGAAACCAACATATTCTATGAAGAAGGTGCAGCGCAAGCTTTTCTTTTCTCCTTTTATAATAATTATAGTAAGATCGACAGCACTAAGCAACGTGGTTTCAATGCCATAACTGATGATGTGCCTGCCACTACCATTTACCAATCGCCCTAACCCTGAAGTGTTGTCTGGGAACAACCATAATAACGTGTACGATTAAGAAAACGATAACAGACACGGGTCGGATCACTAATTTTATAGAGTATATAAAATAGGTAGGATTAGCGGATTAGGAGTCTGCTCGAATTTGATTTTGCTCGTACTAGTCCATTTAATTTCAGCTTGGAGTTTGGAGCTTTTGAAGCTCAATCCTACCAAATCATGCAAACGCGAGGAGGAGGAGAAAAGGCACTCGGTGTTTTGCCAGACTAATATTAACGAGTAAATAGTTCCACGACTCCACAAAACGTACAGTCACTACGATACAACAACAAAGGGGGTGATGAGAGGCTGGAACCAAGAAAGCCAGGAATAGCGGTTGAGAACAATTTATGCAAACTACTGCGCTGAGCCTTAGGTCGACTTCATTTCATCCTCCAGTATACCAATCCTCATAAACACCATATCCCAATTACAAAATCACATCCACAATTGCAAAACATACACACTCTGGTGTTAAGTGTTAGCCCATTCGTATAGTTAACAGAAACCATTGTAATGGACGCGTAACTGGACACCAACATATAATACAATCCAATCATTGGTTGATAGCAAAAAAATTTCTAAAAATGAAAAGAACCTATTTATATTAGGTGAGGTCGTCCTCTTCCATTTCTTTGGCTTTGATCTTTTCTTTCACCCTCAAAAGAAGGGTAGTCTTCCAGGAATCCTGTTATAACAGTCCAGGCAAACATCATCAGAAAATTGTTATACAATCAACTTCACCAAAGAAGTTTCAATCATAATTAGTGCATGATAAAAATATATCAAAATGTAACCAATGACAATTTCACTTCTCAGCAAATGTTAATGAAGCAACCAAAATATAAAATACGAGGACATGCAGGTACAGTGAAAATACCATACTTCTTTATTGTTTTATTTCTTGTTGATATAGCAAAACATCATGTCGTAGCCCAGTTTACATATAAAAAGTTTCACTAAGAAAAGATACAGTAAGATACCAGTGGAGTCATGCTATCAAATTCCTTGACAACATCAGTAAATTTTGCAACATCTTCCTCATCAACTGCAGCCGCAATATCCTGCCACAATTATGATTGTTACCGAAGCCATTATATTGTTTAATAGACCAAAAAGGGATCTTCTATTCAGTTGGGGTAGGGATTCTATAAAAGAGATTATTAAGGTTTACAAAAATAAACAACAGAGGAAGTTTTGATCTTAACAAAATGTAAAGTCAGTAATGTGAGATCAATGAATGGAATCAATATTTTCAGAGAAAATTTTTGCATAAATGTTCAAATGTTTCCAAAATGTATAAACAGCACACCTCTAGTAGCTTGCATTCACGACTTCTGGAAAATGTGGGATCCATTTCCTGCAAGAGGAATTTCAAATTTTTCATTTTGATGAACCACACAGCTAAAGGCAAGTGAATGAAAATCACAACCCAAACAAAGAACCTGATATTGCTCCAATGCATTGGTAATCGCAACAACATCGCCTTTGCAGAGATGACAAATGCCAGCATTGAGAAGATGCCCTTTGACTCCATACTGAAGCAAATTGTAACCAAGGCAGTGTTTTGCTATCTCTTCATAAATCTCAATTGCCTCTTTGTATCTAGAAAAACATCACATAAGAACTATGTTTTTCATTTATTGGATGAAAACTGTTTTGCCACATAACTAAATAACAAATTAAAACATCAGTGAATCATCACCACAAAAATGCCATATTTCCAAACTCAAGGACCTATAAGCAAAATAACTGTTCAACCTATTGACAGATACTTCTACGATATGCTAGGTTTACAATTAATGAAACAGCCAACAAACTGAGGTCCATGGTACTTACAACAAATGCAGTATGATATGAACAACTTAAGAGAAGGTCTTCTACTGGAACATTTGAGTATTTATATTTTTGTTTATGTCCTCCAAAAAGCACCAACAAAAACACAAATGTTATAACATAGAAACTAGCATTGATGAACTGCAGATGGGTTAAGAAAATCACATTGATCCCTGAATTAAAAGATAACGTCTCAAACCAAACAATCCCCTAGGCATGTAACCCCCTGTTGATACTAAGGATAAAAACTGTATTAAAGAATGTGATAGTTGCAACAGCAGAAAACAAGGCTGCAAATACATTAACAAGCTTACTGTTCTAATTGAGCAACAAATTAAGCTACTTTCTGCTTGCATTGGTTGGCAGTTGTTGTCACTTCCTCACTTTGGAAAAAATCAGCTGCCTTCTTGTAGAACTCCATAGATTTCTCAACATTTGCTTCTGACTCATACAACTCAGCAATTTCCTACACAACCACGAAGCCAGGTTGTTGAACGTATAAACTCACCTTGTATGCCTTAAATTAGTGTTAAATACATGTCTAAAGGATACATTATAATCATAGGAAGTGTTGATTATTAATTTTGCAAAGAACCATATCATCAAAATGATGTAAGTTGTGTATGGCAACTCTATTCGAAATAGGTCCCAACATGACAAATTGCTTAACGACAATTGTCTAAGTGCCTAGGATACCTTATCATATCTTGCAGCCATATTGATCCTTCCAATATCACAGAACATATCTACTGCCTGGGCCAAGCAAGATACTGCCTCTACAAAAGACGAAACAATTGAGTCATATATATAGGAATGAAGGGATATAGGCACACTATTGCATTGAAGCTCCATTCACTTCTGGAAATATAAGAGATAATAGAGTACACAGATAACCAAGTTTTGAAGTTTTGAAAAGCCTGCTGTCAAAGATACAAAGGCAGAATGTCTGGATTTTATTTTACAACTTTCAAATGCAAAGTATGAAGAACTGAAAATTCATCTGTAGAACTCTTATATTTCACATGTGAATAAAATGCAACAAGCTAGTTTGGTAATCCCCAAATATTTTTTTTCTATGAAATAAAAAGATAATAAGGCTAAGCACTACCGTACCACTTGTGGATGTTTTCTTATAACAATGAGCAGCATCAACATAAGCTTGGGCAGCCTCATGCTTGCTATCCAACTAAAAGGAAATGAAACTGAATCACATAGATACACAAGACAGCAAAAAATAAACGAATTAAAGATGGAAAACTTCCACTGCTAATTCAAAGAAGTAAAATAGTACCTTCAAATGACAATTTGCCAACTTGATATAAGTAGCTCCAGCCTTATCCCCTGAAATACCATGACAACGATATTAACAAGCCTGTGATGCTAAAAAATCTATCTCAACTCAGGGTGCTGACTTTTTATCCAGTTAAAACCAATTAACTGCAAAGGAGAAATATAAAGTGATGGTAAGCACATGCTTATAATATTCTAAAACACAAGCTTCACAATGTGTCGCACAAGACCGCGATTGAGCAATGACGGAAATGAATAAACATGACCTATTTCAACTCAAACAACACAAACAAACATTAAAAAAAAAAAAACTCGATCAATCGAGATCCATGATTCAACTTAATATCCACTATTTCCGATGATGTCACTAAACCCTAAAATTTCCAATAAAATATCTTGCACCATTTGTCTTGCAACTGATCAAAGTTTGAAGAACAAATTAAAATGAGAGAATAATCAAAGATACAGGATTTGGCAAGCTTGAAGGAATTGGCGGCTTTGTCAAAGAGATCGGCGGCGTCCTCATACTTGGAACCAAACAATCCCCAACCGGTTAGCTTCTTCTCTGCTTTCTTCTCGAATTCCTCCGCTCGACCCAACTGATCTCCCATTTTTCTCTCTCCCAGTTGTTTTCGGAATTATCGGTGGATTTGGATATGCAACAATGGAGACTTTCTCTATCTAAGGTGTAAGCTAGCAATAACCAGAAGTAACACCAAAATCACAAGATAAGGAACAAGAGTATGAATTATGATTTGATTAAAATGAAGAAATGGTCTTCGCTTTTAGTTTACTTTTCTTTTTCACCAAATAAATAAATAACAAAATGGTTATGGCTCCCAACATATGGCTGGGCTTATTTCTCCCTGCGTCTTTAATCAACCTAGGTCCTAGTTTATTGGATCAAGGCCTAGGTACGAGGTATGTTATATTTCACTTTAAGATGTCTCTGTGAATTTAATCTGTATATTTGTGTGAAAATAATTATGTGTATTTCAAAGAACAAAGATTGCACAAGATTTTTTTTTTTCAGGAAAAAGGAGAAGATCGTTGGGGAGATAAAAGAAGATTACGGATAATGCATGGTGATAGAATAAACAAATATCCGATATTGTTGTATCATTTCTTTGATTATTAAATAGGAACCTGACAATCTAATAATTTTTTAATGGGTATATTGTAAACCAAATACGACCACCATTGTTTTGATCTTCAATAAGTTAGTTAGAGATGACGAATCAGGCTAAGGAAGACGACGGCGGCGTGGCGGCGCCGCTCTTGACAACCGAGCGGTCTCTGGAGAGTCAAATAACAAGAAATGGCGGTGCGTCAATTTCTGGGGCGGTTCTCAATATATCAACCACCATGATAGGGGCTGGGATTATGTCAGTTCCGGCAACTATGAAGGTCTTGGGAATAATTCCGGGGTTTGTAATGATCGTGTTTGTTGCAATTCTGGTCGATGTGACGGCGGAGTTTATGCTGAGGTACACAAAATCAGGGAAGTCCAGTACCTATGCTGGCCTTCTAAGAGAGTCATTTGGTTCTTCAGGGTCTGTAGCTGTGCAAGTATGTGTTATGATCACTAACCTTGGTTGTCTTGTCATTTACCTCATCATTGTGTTCTTTTTGGCAACTTATTTCATGACACAGAATACTAGTCATAGTACTATTAGTTGCTCTTGTTTAACAGAGCATACAGAAACTGTCCCTCCTGGTAAAAGTGTTTTTAAGACTTTTCTTCCAGGGGATGTTCTATGTGGGACTCAATTTGGAGAAACCCTGCACTGGGCATTTTGCAAGAATGGTTTGGCATCCACTGGTGGAACTCTCGAGCTTATGCTCTTCTTCTTCTAGTAAGCTTTGTTATGCTTCCTCTGGCCTTTTACGCCGTGTTGGTATGTTCTTTCGACATGTTTGTTAAGAAAAAAATACCCGGATCGGATACCGATTGAATTTAATAGCTCAAAGTAGTAGTAACGAAAATAAAAAGAGACAAAAATAAATGGGATAGAATACAAAGATTTACGTGGTTCGGTCAATATGACCTACGTCCACGGCCGGAGGGTGAGTAATTTTACTAATATGTGGAGAATGTATACAAATACAAAGGCTAGAACAAAAAGGCTCAAAAGTATACAGAGAGGATAGAGGATTTCATAAAGGAAAGAATGATTGCTTTTCCTCTAAGCCTGCCACCTTATTTATAGCTGATGTCCTGCGCAGTCGTCGCTCAAAATCTTCAAGGCTGCAGCCATAATTGTTGAATGAATGAACCAGTCGAATTGTTGAATGCACGAACCAACCGCCAGTTAAACATGCAACCAATCAATGCCAACCTTCTTTGACTTGTGGACAGTCGCTAGTTAAACATGCAACTAATCAATGCCAGCCTTCTTTGACTTATGGAGGGGCCAAGCATGCAACAATCTACATAATTACAAAGTTTTAAGACTACAAGTATCCAAGTAGTCAAGCTGCTCACCAATATAAGCTCATTATAATCATTATATGTATTGAAAATTTCCATTTCTCATAGGAAGATAAACAAATATAGAAGATAAAACTTCTGCTAGCTAGTCTAAATGCTTTAGAATAGTGCTTCGAAAGACTAGATAATATAGACCAAAGAAGGAGAACATTATCGTAGAGCAAAACAAGAAGCACACCTAACCAATCTCCTTTAACAATGTCGTACATGTGCCACCTCCAATCATCCTCCGTCATAATCCCCAGAGCAGCATTGATACCACCCTGCCAGATTCAGAATTGCATATAAACAAAATCTTTACCTGAAGAGGATAAAAACTTGCACAATTCACCTATTTCATTCAACATTACAAAGCTATGTTACCCGTAACTATGAACTTTCAAAGGCCGAATATCCATTACAAAATTATGCAAGCAAAAATATCATTCATTCTCGAAGGACCCCAATTAATAATCATGTTAGACACAAAAGGGGAATACACTTCTATCATTGCTTTCCAGTTGCTCCAAAATGAGTCAGTGCTAATACAAACATCATTTTAAAAGCATGAATCCAACATGTGAGAAACCATAATGGATTTCGGGCAAAAGTGTTTCTTTTCTTTTCATTTTTAGCTAACATTCGTTTACCTTCTTTAAGGATCAAAATATTCAATACAAGCTCGGGAAAAAAATTCATTGTGAAACAAAGATGCTGACAAATATCAGTACACTATGCCCTTATGAATAAGTAACAAACCTGTGTTGTAACGTTGTGAGAACGGGATGGGAAAAGCTTGGTAATGCAGGCGGTTTTGAATGTCCAATGGCAACTTTTACAACTGACGGTTATGAAGTTTGTAGAGAGAAGAAGAAATTTTTCTGGAATATGTCAACTTGTATTATTAGAAGCTTAACTGCTTCTATTTATAAGAACACTCCATACTCTGTTTTACCAGTGATTACAAGTCTTCTGACTAATTCTACAGCTAACAAACAAAATGCTAAACTAATTAACAAAATGCTAATTTTAATTTACAAGTCTTGCTATTCCTACTAGTCTCTCTGCAGCTACCGCTACTCCTTTTACACTCCCCCTCAAGATGAACATGATTATTAGTCAAGTTCATCTTGCTAAGTAGCAGATTAAATTGTGTGGGATGCAAGGCCTTTGTAAAAAAGTCTGCCAATTATTCATTCGTCCTTATGAATTCTGGTTTAATCACGCCAACTACTGTCTTTTCCCTTGTGAAGAAATGACAATCCATTTCTATGTGCTTTGTCCTCTCACGAAGCATTGGATTTTTGGAAACGTGTATAGCAGACATATTGTCTCAACAGAGGACAGTGGGATGTTTAGGTTGAATGCAAAAATCTCTTAAAAGATGAGTCAGCCATATGATTTCACAAGTTGTGGAAGTCATCGCTCTATACTCTACTTTAGAACTCCTGGCAACCGTGTTTTGCTTCTTGGATTTCCAACTAACAAGAGAATCTCCAACGAATATACAATAACTAGTAAGTGATTTCCTTGTTTCATTGTATCCTCCCCAATCACTGTCACAATAACCTGTCAATCCCAAGTGAGATTGTGCTGACATAAAAAGTCCTTGCTCAGGTCTGCCTTTTAAGTATTTCAGAACTTTAAATGCTGCACTGAGATGAACATCTGCTGGTTTATCCATGTACTGAGTTAATACATGCACAGGATAGCTAATACTAGGCCTCGTTAATGTTAGATACACAAGCTTTCCAATCAATTGCCTATACACAGTCGCATCTTTCAATACACCTTCCTCATGCTTCAATTTTTTATTCACTATTGCCGGAATAGAACTAGAATTTGCTGCAAGCTGTCCAAATTCTTCCAGCAGTTCCAGGGTATACTTTCTTTGGCAAAGTGAAATTCCTTCTTCATTTCTGTTAACCTCTATGCCTAGAAAGTACCTCAGGTCTCCAAGATCCTTCAACTTGAAATGCGTCTTCAACATTAACTTGAGTGAATTTATTTGCTCTAGATTTGAGCTCCCTATCACAATATCATCAACATAGACCAGGAGAGCTATTAAACCGTCTCCAGTCTGCTTAGTAAACAATGAATAATCTGACTTTGATTGCTGGAAATTATTATCTAACAAGTATTTTGTAAATCTCTCATTCCATTGTCGTGATGCTTGTTTAAGTCCATATAAGGACTTGTTGAGTTTGCAAACAAGATTCCGGTTCTACTGCTGTGAGCTGTCAAAGATAGAAGAAGATGAGACTAGATTCCATGCTCGGAATCTCCCCCTGAAGCTGATACCCTAGAGGTAGCTGCATGTATACATCTTCGTGGAGCTCACCATTTAGAAAAGCATTACGTCCAATTCAGCTAAATGCCAACCAAAGATAGCAGCAAGAGCCAAGAAGATTCAAACGGTCGTATGCTTCACCACAAGACTACAAGTCTCTTGATAATTAAAACCTTCTTGTTGAGTCTATCTACCCCTTTGTGACAAGATGAGCCTTGTATCTCTCAATCGAACCATCAGACCAGAGTTTAACTTTATACACCCATTTACGCCCAACTACACGTTTATCAAGGGGAAGACAGACAACAAACCATGTGATGTGAGCAAGAGTAAGGATCTTGAGAGAATGGCAAATTTCGAGCCTATTGGAGGAGAGTTTAATGGAATTGAGCCCAAACTAATCCATTTAACTCAAATCCTTGGACCGGA
>JANKOE010000206.1:20413871-20425439 GCA_026284465.1 Erythroxylum citrifolium | reverse complement strand
GTCCCTCTATTGGTAATAGTCGGTCCTCCGGTATCTCCATCTGTTTAAATGCATCATAATAAAGTAGGTTGACCGAGCTGCCCGTGTCGATCATCACTTGTTTCATATCATTGCCATCCATGTTCAATTTGACTACGAACGCATCATCATGTGGACAGCTAATCCCATCCAGGTCTGACTCGTCGAATGAGATCACCTCATCGTTTTGCTTATTTTTCTTTACCGATAAATCCTGCCTGGCATGCCTCTTTCTACCTTTAGCGATCGACCCTCCTGCTACACTGCCCCCAAAAATTATGTTGATGACCCTAACCGATCGGTCATCTTATCGTTCGGTACTTCTATTATCTCTTGCCCTGGACTACGCCCTCGTGTCACGTCGATCGTCAGTATTCTTACTCTGCCTCCTCCCACCGTTCCTGTCTCTTTGCCTCCAAAGCCGTTGCCAGTTGTCGGGCCGATCAGTCCTACCCTCATTATCTCGATCAACATTTTCTAGGACTTCAGCATAATGGCGATCGGCCGTCGTACCAACCTATCGAGCGGGGGTCTGCTGCCGCTCTGGTTGAGGTTGTAGGATTTGGTGAATCAATAGGTCGGCCGCTTCCTCTATCTGTCTTCGGGTGAGGGAGGTTGGTTGCGGTACGGGTGGATTTGCGTTCGGGGGGCTCTGGAAATTATGGTGCGAATTAGCCTCGGCGTTGTCCTCCAGGGCTACGCTATGTTCTTCTTGATCTTGGTTCTGAAGATGTGGCGGATCATTCGGGTGCGAAGATTGAGTGCGAGACTCGTGATGCGAAGGTGGGTGAGCGACGGGTAACTGCAAACCCATCCGTTGCATCGCAAGAGCCGTGACGGTGGCGATATCAGGATTGGCTGCTACCACTTGACTGACCTGTGTATTTCTGGACGTGGTGCCCTGATGTCGGGCCCCACAGTGGGCGCCAACTGGTTCAGTCAGATTCTGCTGGGGCTGAACGTTATTGCCTGGGTCCATAATTATGGCAAACCTTGCTGTTGAATACCTGCAAGACAAATAAGGCACGCCGGGGGTTGCTTGTCGGCAAGCCCCTCCGATGCTCAAGTTAGTCTTTTTGAGAGGGTTTTGGTTGCTAATAATTGAGAAAACTAGGGTTGTAATGCCATACCTGCATCATGGCGAAATAGTACCTTATATATGGGATAATTGCTAGGTTTAGGTCTTTACGTAGGTCTTTACGTTTGCATGGGAGACTAACACCTGCGAATGGGCTTTGGACGTGTGGACCTGGGCCTCGGCCTCGGCCTGACACAGCCGACCCAACCAGGTACTATAATTTTACTACTTATATTATTGTATAAAAATCAAGATAGAATATGATCCTGCACAGGTTAGACTAAGAAGGAATTTTTTTCGTTTGATTTTTGAAAGTTAATATCACTTTAAATATATAAGTAACATAATTAACACATAAAACATAATAAAACATAAATCATAATTAGTACCTTATTCTATACTAGATCATTTTCTTGGTCCCTTGAACAATTTTTAAAATTGACTTATCTTAACCATTATAGCTGCACAAGTACCTGGCTTTTACGGTATCCATATGGCAAGTTAAAAGAACTCTGCAACTGTTGTAAAGAGAGTTAGGCAAAAATTACGAACTCTCTTAAAGCCTTAGCCTATGTAATAAAATTCTAATTTTAATAAAGTTTAATTAGAATTACAATTGATTCTAGTTAAAAACAAATTATGCTCAAATAATATCCAATATCTCATGTGGATCCTTATTTATTATATATCACATATTTAATCATAAAATTTCTAAAACTTTACAATCAAGTTCAATTTAATTAAAATATATTTTCTCTCTTTAACTCATTCTTTGGGTATGACCCATTAGGTTCTTAAATATATCGATAATGGATATAAATTACAATCCTAAATCATATTCAAGATTCGATAAATTAAACTCCTTTAATTTATCTTTAATTCTCTAATTAAATAGTTTATACCTATAGATCAAGATTAAGGTTTAACAACCCATCATAACTACCCAAATATTTAGGAATGTCAAATTAGTTTTAAATATTCTTTCTATGCATGATTTTTTTGGTGTAATTTAATCCTTTCTTCATACAATATTTTGATTAGGTATATAATATGGAAATTTTATCTACTATATTTGAGTTCAATCATAATAGTTCTCCACCATTAGTAATCGATTAAATTAATGACAATTGAAAAATAATTTTATAGTGTCATTCCACCTTGGCCAAGGATATCTCAAATCAAAACCAATCGAGAACAATGGGACATTCTCCATATAGTTCATGTTACATCCCTTAGCTACCTTTGACTATAGTCAAAAGTAGTATCAAAATATAGGAATCCTTATACAAGATACTTTGGATATTTCAGTCAAAGGATCACTTATATAACAAGAATTTCCACATACATACAAGTGATATTCCAAATGAGATTCTTATATAAGGTCAGTTCAGTGAATTTGATTTCTAACAAGCACTCATATATTCTTTTAAATATCTCAATACTTTAGTCTATAAGATCTACTATTTCCTTCACAAGGAAAAATAAAACATATGCTAGTCTTTTACTTTATATTAATGTCTAATCTTAACATAACAATTACTAGGAGCAATTTATAGATACTACATAAATGCAATATGAATATCATAATTATGTTCTTATAATAATTTCATTTATAATGTACATTTATCTCATGAACTTTATCATATTTATTTGAATACGTATAAGATAAAGAATATCTTTAAATAATTAACTAGACTACAACTAATCGATTAGTTGTAGGCCATAAGCCAATAATCTCTCAGTTGCACTAAGCCAATTAATTAAGTATCTTATATCATATCATCTTACGATGATCATGTTACTACTGAGATAGTGGTTTAGTGAGAGAATTTTACAAGATTCTTTATAGTGAGCATTGCTCAAATTTTACAACTTTCATTTTAATTATCATAATAATTAAAGGAATCTGCCTAAATACATAATTAGATCTTTGATGAGACATTAGCTCTTTTTGCATATTAGATAACTCTAATATTTTACAGTATATTAGTGTCTTGAATAATGTAAGGAACTAAAATCAAGTTCATTATAGAACTTCTTGATCCAAATAATCATTTTCACTAAATAAAAAAGTATTATGACCTAATTAGCAATTAATGTCATATTGGAACCTTTCCAATCTCAAAATAATATTGTTTTAAGTAGAATATACCTTAATTAGGATTTACTTCTAAATTTAATAGTCATATAATCTTGAACTTAGATATTGTCTTATAAGTAAAGTAATAGATATTTTTAATACTTGATAAGTATAAGATATCTCAAATGCTAAACATCATTAGCATATTATCTATGTCTTAGACTTATAATAGGTAAACAACTTTCATATCTATCTCTATAGATCTAATCTTATAATTAAGTTCTTACTTTTTCATATCCAGTAAGAGTTGTTTTTGGACTATTATATCTTTAACAATTTAAAATACTAGTTTTGTTCTCTAGGAGCAATATGTCTCTACATACTCCAATTGAAGAGATCAATTATACTCCACTAACCTTCTTGTAGATATAATAAATCCACAATCATCTTTAAAATAAAATCTTTGAATTTATAATAAAAGCTTATCTTTTAACATCTTGCAGCCTTTCAACTATATATCAAATGTATCAACAAGGGCAATAGTTCTAATTAGGTGGGTTGTTATATGATTTGAACTTTTCAAATTCCTCTTACTCCCACTACTTATCTTGAGAACAATTCTTCTATAAGTGTTCATTGAAAAAAATAATTTGTTTAATGACTCTCTAAGATTATATCCAACCGTTTCGATCTTTTATGACCTTCCATTGTCTAATTTAATTCTAAACTTATTGAATAATGTGTGGTTTAACTAAGCATCACATCCAAAACCATTAAATTTGTCTCTATAAAAGTCATACCATTTCATATCTAATATAGGATCTTGCTAATTGATTTAATTGGAACTTTCGAAGGTACGTTGTAGTACTAGGTATAATTATAAAAGAAATAAATATTACATCATACAATACCTTTATTGCATTTTCCTCCTTACATAAATCCATACTATTATGGAATGTAGTTTTGGAGGTTATTACTCGAAAATCTCATTCCTTATAGATAATTGAAAATTTTAAATCTCATTACATCCTTCTCATCGAACTGTTTCAACATTCTCAATCCTTAATTTTTACTCATATTTAAACAATTCAAACTTTTCAAAATTTTAAATCATTATTTTGTTTAATACATAAGACTATATTACATAAAGTCAATAGTAAATGTAATTAAATACAAGTATTATCCCTGTTCTTGAATTGTTATTACATCCAATATATATGTACAAGATTTAATAATTCAATACTATAATCATTCTTTCACCAAAGATTGATTTGTTTTTTCCTTCATCCTAACAAGCTTCATACAATTCATAGTTAAAAGGATACATATATTCTTGTATGTAACTTCATAATTCTTATTACGTTAATTTAACTATTATGACATAAAACAGTAATATTAGTTATCCAACTTTGTATTCTTGTTATTTATATTAAGCGTATGTTTCCTTTGTTTCAACAAATACAAAATATTTATATAAACTTGGATTAACTATTTTTACTCAATAATCTATTTCTTATCATACCTTGAGCATTATAGTATTGTTGAATTCATATTCAATATCATATATTCAAAAGCATGAACTAAAAATATATATGATCTCTATTATATCACATGTTGAAAAAAATTGCAATCACTTTTCCTTGTAATGATTAAGCTAATGCCTTTAATTGTTGTCCATGTTTACACTTTTAGTAGGCTAAATTGAGTGAACAATTTCATCAAGATACTATATCTTTCATCAATAAATATATATTAAAATTATTTTATTGTTGAACATAATGCTTTCTCTATTCAAAATTGAGAATATAACCTTTCAGCTTCTGCTACTTTATCAAAACAATAATAAATAAGATCCTTGAATCCATTAACGACACCTTGACACTCTTCCCGTGTCAAATATATACCAGATGAATAAGCAATGAAAGCTATATATACTTTACTTCTGCCCATATTTGTTTTTCCTGTTATAAGATCATCAATACAAATATTTAATGACTAACTTAAATGTGCTTGTAAGTCAAGGTTATCTACTCAAAAGTTGCTTCAAAGTGTGACATCACTAGCAACACTTTTGTTCTTTTATCAAATGGACAAAGATGCAAGGGTTTTTCAACTTTCAAACATAATGGATCTATAACATTGAAGTGGAATTAAATTGCTTGAATGGTAAGCATCATAAGATGTCGTTGTTGTTAAAATAATGCAAAACAATAAAACAAATACAATTTTCCATTTTCATCCAAATAAACAAGCTTTTGAACATTTATTTTATAGCTCCAACTCCACATCAGCTATCATCTCCAAGTCAAATGCAACTTCAAGAAAAGGATATGTGTGTAGTCTACTAAGGCAAGGGATGAAGCAAATTGTTATCACACTTGACTACCCAAATATTGAAGCACAGAAAAAACATGGGAACAAGGAGACTACTTATAAAGTACATGATTCTGGAGATGCTGACTTGATTAATCTTCATACTATGAAAAGTCTGAAATCTTTGATTATGATTGGGCTTCTCCAGAAAGTGTAATAAAGCAAATGAGAGAAGGATAATCTCAAATTAAAAAAGCTCAATTGCATTTAGCTTGGTGATTGATGGCAATTCATTGGGTTTTGCATTGGAGAAGAGGTTTAGGTAAAACAATGATGAAATCAGAAATTATATTCAACAAAAGAGACAACTAAGAATGACATGAAACAAAACGCTTACTGGTGCGAGAACACTCTGTTATGTGAAGATCAACGAAGAAAAGGTTTGAAACACTTACTGCTATGCTGGTGTGCTATGTTGTGCTGGTGTGAAGAGAAATTGTTGTTCAAGTTTGATGCGAGAACAAAGTGAGGTTAGTGCAATGTGAGAACAAACTGGGATTGATGCGATGCGATGCGATGCGAGAACAAACTAAGCTTGGTGCAATAGGAGAATGAATTAAAGAGCTTAGCGTGATGCTAGAACGAATTGAGCAGCTTCATACGAGAATGAACAGAGGGGCAGTAGACGCTTGTGCAAGAACGAAGGCCAACAACTTTGATTTAGGGATTTCAGTCCCAAAAATAGCTTAGTTTAATTATGTTTAATCGGTTAGTTTAATTAGGTCTGACGTGTATAATTGTTTAAGATTTCTGGAACACATGACAAGTCTCATCAACAAACTAACAGAGACACTAATATTAGGCTAGAAATTAAAAATTGAAACTTTGAGTATTTAATTGCTACTTTTTAAAGTTCACACTATAATTGTAAAATTGAGCAAAATTTGAGATTTTTTTGCAATAACCCTTTAAAAAACTCATTTTTCAAAATTTTATAAGACATTCTAATTTAGTTAGAACATAATTTCTAATTTAATTAGAAATAACTTTTATTTAATTAAAAAATTACTTTCTAATATTAAAGAAACCACTTTCAAAATTAAGTAAAAATTTTAAATTTAATGAAAAAGTCCTTTACATTATTTGTTTAGAGATTAATTTTCCAATTAATTAGAAAATCTTTCCTTGATAAATTAGAAAGTATTTTAAAAAAAATTTAAAAGCTCATTTTCTAAATTATGAAATGAAATTATTTTTTAAATTTATTAAAAATTCATTTTCTAATAAACTAAGTAGGAATGGCAAAATTGGCCCAGCTTAGTTTGACTGGGCCACAGGTCGAAACTGCTCTACCCGAGTAGGGGTTGTCCCGACTCATGGTCCAACGGGAAGGCATAAAACAACGTCCGAGCCAAGGGCCGACTAGCACTGGCTTGTTGGGTCACAGGCCGGGAATGTCATCCCCAAAATTAAGAAACATTTTATTCACAAATAAAGAAATAATTTTTAAAAAAAATAAAATAACAACTCTCTAACAATAAATTTAATTTAACTCAATAAAATTGAAATAAATAAATTTAATTAATAAACACCTTTCTTGATTATTTAAGAAAATGCTTTTCTTAATTTAAAAGGAATATAGTTAATTAATTTCAATTTAATTGAAATCTAGTTAATTTTAATTCTAGAAATTACTTTTCTAAAATTTAAATAGGAATCAATTTAAACATTAATCTCAATCACATTAAAAATAATTAATAACTATGTAATTAATTTTAGGATTTTAAAATAGTTTTAAATTATTAAGTGAATATAGGTTATTCCAAATTGAATTACTGCTAATTAATTCAATAACTAAACTAGCCCAAATTCAAGTTTGGAATACATTTTCCAATACCCAAACTCCTTTTATTCATACTTTAGATTATACTAATCCAATAGCCAAACAATCCTATTTTAGAACTATGATACACTATCTTAATTACTAAATAAGCTATGTTTCAAGCAAAGAATACCTTTTTTATATATAAGCAAAGAATACCTTATTATTATTTTCAAATAAGCCTTGTTTTTTGGTTTAGGTTATCTTATCCTTTTAACCAAATAGGACAAACCCTATTCTAGTGTCTAGACACACCGATCTTCTTACTTTCTAATAATCTAATAAAAGGATGAAACCCTAGCCTCCACCTTATGGTCACATTCACATAAGTATACAACCAACATTGACAACATCAAGTTTCCATAATTTATTGGAGTTTAATCGAGTTTCATAAACCAATAGGTGTCTGTGGGTTTCTAAGGGTTTTGAGGTTTTTGGGTTTATAAAGGCTTCAATATGAACTTTTCAAATCTAATTTGATTATATAATTTAGAGTTTGTAATTTTAATCTAAACTTTTCAAAAAAATATGTAGGGTTAACAATACTTACAAGAAACTATTATGAACTTTCTCAGATTTAATTGTTTAGGATTTTTAATTTTCAATTCCAAAATTAAATATCAATGATAACCAAACATATTTAATCAAGATATAGAATTAAAATTGGTCCTGATACCATTATTGAAAAATCGGGGTAGGATTCGATTCCACACGCAACAAAATAAGAAAAAAATTTGTTCGATTTCCTAAAAGCTAAGATCACTTTATATCTATAACATGATTAATATGTGAAACATAATAAAGCATAGATCATAATTTGTATCTTATTTTGAAGCTATATTGTTTTTTCTTTTGTTGTTTCCCTTGAATTGTTTCTAAAATTGGCTCATCTCAATCACCATAGTCGCACAAATATTCAACCTCTAACGGTATCCTCATAATAAGTTAAGAGAACTTTGCAATTGTTATAGAAAGAGTTAGACAAGAAGTGTAAGCTCTCTTAGAACATAAGTTTATTTATAATAGGTTCTGGACATTTTTGTAATTTAATTGAAATAATTCTAATTTCAATTAAACTTTAATTATAATTACAATTAATTCTAATTAAATGAAAATTATACCCAAAGAAGATCCAATATCTCATATTGGTCATTATTTATTAAAAATTTCATATTTAATCATAAAGTTTCTTAAATTTTACAATTAAGTCTAACTTGATTAAAATAACTTTTCTCTCTTCTCCATGTTCTTTATGTGTAATCCAATAGGTTCCTAAATATGTTGGTAATGGATATAAATTATAGCCCTAAATCATATTTAGGATTATATCAACTAAACTTCTTTAATTTATCTTTGATTATCTAATTAAATAGTTTAGATCTATAGATAAGATTGACATCTTATAACACATCATGACTACCGAAATATTTAGAAATATCAAAGTAGTTTTGACTAACCTTTTCATGCATAAATTTTTCATATAATTTAATCTTTTCATCATATTGTTATGATTAGATATAAAGCATGAAAATAATGTCGACTCTATTTAAATCTAATCATATTACTTCTTCACCATTAGTAAGTGATTTCATTAATGAAATTTGAAAAATGTTTTTAAAGTATCGTTCTACTTAGTCATATATTTCCTAAATCAATACTAATCAAGAGTAATGAACATTCTCTGTAATGAAGTTTGGGTGATGAATCTCATATTGGTCACTCAATAATCTCGATATAGTTCATGCTACATCCAATAACTACTAATTGAGCTACTTTTAACTACAATAGGTCATAATTAATAATATCAAAACATACTAATCACTATACGAGAGACTTTGGAGATCTCAAGTTAAAGATCACTTATACAATCATTACAATAAGATTTTTCATAAATATACAAGTCATGTTCCAAACAGAATTCTCATGTAGAGTTAAATCAGTGAACTTTTTTTTCTAACAAGCATCCATACATTTGATTAAATATCTCTATACTTTAGTCTATAAGATCGACTAGTTCTTTCATAAGAAAAAAAAACTTAACGTGTGCTAGTCTTTTTATATTCTAGTAAAGTTTATTTTTGATAGAACAATAATTATGAACAATTTACAGACATGCATAAATTCAATATGAATCTCATAATTTATGATCTTATCATTATTTCATTTGCAATGTACATTTATCTCATGAACTTTATTATATATTTGAATGTGTATAAGGTAAAGAATATCTTTAAATAATTATGTCAGTAAATTATAATCAACAAATTAGTTGTAGGATATAAACTAACAATTATAAGCAGTGAATTTAAATAAATAAATAAAGGTCTCTGTGTGTTAAGATTAAATATATTATTAGAGTGTGTATTCAGTGAAATTTAATATATTCAAAAAATGTGATAAACCAATTTAAGTTCATTGTTTAAAATAAAAATTCATACTATTAAATTCATGGTTTCACCTTTTTTAATATTTCATTCTAATATTTTTGTTTCATACAAATTACTATAGGTAAGTATATAATATGTATTTTCTATTTATTGATATAATTATATAATAACTTCATTGAATATATGTGCTTTTATTTGTATTTATTTATAATAGTTTTTATCAGTTATTATAAGAAAAATTATCTTAAACTGGTAAGTATAATGTTCGGCAAACATAAATTTTAGTTTCGTTATGTAACATAACATTTCAATATTTTTTAATTTTATGCAATATGAGAAGTGTATTGATTTTTTAAAAGTAAGTAAGAGATGCTAGAAAAGAATTTGATAATAAAATTGAAATAAAATAGTTACAACTTATCATGTATGTATATTGTTAAACATGTAGAAGACTAATAACCTTTAGTTTGAAAATTTTATTTTCTTAATATTTGATTAGAATTTTTATAATAAATTAAGATTCATTATTAAAAAATTTATTCACAATATATGAATTTATCTTGAATTTAACCATGCTCAATTTCTATATGAATTATATGAAATTGAAAATTGTGAAAATATTTTTATATGAAATCACTTTTTTAAAATGCTTATTGTATTTTTCTATATTATGTTCTAATGGTTATAATAATAGTTTAATATTCTGTAAGGTCTAATTCAATTTTGATATGTGAATAGGTATAATAACCTTCTTTTAAGTATATTTTCTTTTATTTATTAAATCCTTGCATCTACAATTATATTAAAAGTCTAGAGAAATAAACATAGTTGAAAAACTAATTCAATTTTCATCATTAAATATTATTTTATTGGGATAATTGCAAATACTTTTACCCATCATTTAGAAATATTTTAATGTCAAACTTAAATAAATAATCATGATTCCATAAGTAAATAAAATATTAGCTACGTAAAAATCAAATAAAAGGATTCGTTAATTTTGGATGATACTTAATGTGTAAACTTCTGAAATAATTATATTTAATACCATTAACTATCTTTGATATTTGTAAATTAATCTTGATTTTAAAAAAACAGTTATTATATTAAAAAACATATACATTGAATAAATTGAAGTTAATGGTATTAAATATAATTATTTCAGAAGTTACATTCACTCAATAGTTATTTTATATTTTTACTCTAAGTTTAAATCTAATAGTAAATTGGCATTAAAATTCGACTAAGTCTGATTTGGGTGTGGTCTAATCATGAAATGTAAAAGTGAAAAGAATGAGCAGTAGGCAATCTCCATTAATAGGTATAATATTTTGAAACTTATTGAAGAGGCTATTTGCGTTGTAAGAAGTGTTATTCTCTGTTCCGCGAAGTTAAATCTATCAATAATTATATACCGGAGATCGTCAGTCCAATTTTATGGTATCTTATTCTGTCGTATAAATCTCAGCTATTTATTTATATGAGTCATGCGTTTATTTATGTGAGATTTATAAAGAACTCACATAAATAAATAGCTAAAATTTATAAGGCAAAATAAGACACCATAAAACTCGACCGAAGAATTACCACGCGAACTATACAACTCAGCAAACCCATCCCATTTTGTGCAGCATAAGCCAAAGCAGGAGATGGAGCCAGAACGTAATCATCCTGCCCTTCCCGTGCTATCCAAAAATCAACAAACAGACGCAAATAGTTCAAAACACCCTCTTGCACTACAAGAAAATGGATGATTTGCGACCGAAATATACCGACCGAATTGATGACCGTTGGAAATACCGACCGACTT
>JANKOE010000206.1:20389360-20400027 GCA_026284465.1 Erythroxylum citrifolium | reverse complement strand
TTGTTGTTTTTGGGCCCCGGTCCCCCCCCCCCCCCCCATTTTCACATTTTTCACACTCGTCTCCCACTTATCAATTCAAGTGTGCTATTTTTTCGTTTTCTTTCACTTTTTCTCCTCATCTCCTTCTTAATTGCAATCTAACCTACTTAATTTAGGAACTTTGCAGTTAGAGCAGGATATAAGGTATGAATCAAAAGGATATAAGGTATGATTAGAGATGAGGCCCAACTAGATACCTAAGTTACTTAAATAAGGTATGAATCAAAAGGTCAAATTTGGATGACGCTACTTAGTCTAATTCAATTGCTTCTCAACTCTCCTTCATTAATTGTTAAATATGTAATCAAAGACATTTATCAATTAATAACATGTATAATTGAAGGATAAGAGATTCCTTAAAATAATTGTAGTGTAACATTTATTCAAACAGATTATCAAAATAAAACTGATTAATTGGTAAGCGAACCACACAAAGTGTTCCTTTATAGGAAGAACTACCTAATAAACACTGAACATTATTATTGGCAATCATATCCCACAACACCAACATTTCGAATAATGAACCATCAATGTCGTATATACACACTTGATTTAGTAACTCAATTTAATGGTAGTATGGATTTTGATATTAATTTGATAGGTTCAAATAATGAGAGTGTTAATGCATTAAATCTAGTAAAAAAAATTATCCAAGGTATCTAACAAAATCAAATCCACATTTACAGAACCAATTCCACATTTTCCATAATCACTGTCAACATTTACAAATAATCCATCCACATTTATAGAACAAAATTAACGACGTCGTAATCAACCTATGTATTGACAGGACGACGATGACGAGGAGGTGTGGTGCACGAGAGACGATTATACAATACCTGAAGCATTGCGACGACAAGGACGAGCGGCGACGAGGTGTGGTGGCACGATGCACGGTGACCTTCGGTTGTGACAGAGATGTTGACGTTGGCTACCCAAGGACAGTGGCACGCTAAGGACGCACAGTGGCACAATGATGACGCGCGGTAGGACGATGAGGAGGCGCGATGGGACAACAAGAGTTGCGGTCGAACGACGACGACAAATGAGAGGACGTGCGGTAGGACGACGACAGCGGTAGATTTAAGTTTAACGAAAACGACGTTATTTGATATTAAACCAAACGACATCATTTTCGTTTTTTTAAATGCTTAACCAAAAGCAAACGACGACGTTTACGACTAGAATTTGCCGACAGAATTTACTGACGAAAACTCCATCGGTAAACTCTAGCATTATTTACTCCGCCAAGCATTCACGCTTTCTTTACCGACGGTCATTTCTTATCACCACTATATTTTGTTTGAAAATTTGTTAGGATGATTTCCCTCTATATTTACCGACATATATTTTTTCCATCGCAAGTCGAAATTTTTATCATTGGAGAATGATTTTCCATTGATAATTTCAACGGTTCAGTTTCTGTTGGTAATTATCCATCACTAATAACTAATTTTCTTACGGTAAATTATTCTAGAACTCACTTATATCGTTGATAAAGAATTATGTAGAAATTTTAGGAAAATTTCTCCCTCACTAATTAATCACTTGTCTATTAGGGCTTATCAAGTTGACATATAAACCTACGTTGATTAATGGCAGAAGTGAACATTTCATTGAGTAGTATTCCATGTTAATTAATTGCCCATGGCCCCGTATACTGACACCGAAAGCCGCATGGAGACAGGTTCAATTAAAGAACATTGTTTCTAAATATATCCATCATTGACCTTTTCAGAGCTATGAAGCATAGTAAGATAATATCAACTGTAACAAGTTAATTATCTCTAGAAATAAAGGGAAAGCGGGTGAAGAAATTTGAGTCCCACTTGATCATTCACTCCACAAGAACCTGAATGGGCATGACGGAATTATTTAAAAGTGCAATTATATATTACAGAATATTGTATAACAAATAAGATCTCATTGATTAAACTCCGAATGTTCTTCTGTTTTTAGCGTCCATAAAAAAGGCCTTTGTAATTTGCACAGCTAAGTGCGGGCTCTTGTGCACAAACGCCTCATACTTAGCCGAGAAAACTATATCCTCAACGTTTCTAACAATGAAATTCAAAGCGGTATCCTTCAATGCTTTGTTAGAACAAGCATCAGATATGTCTAGCGCATCTAGAGCGTTAGAAGAGTCCAAGGATGAAAGCATATGCCTCTCACAGAACTTCAGCAAGTATGGAATGTCGTATTTATCAGCCGCCATGGTCAACGCGTAGACATGCTTCTGCAACTTCTCTGCTGCCAAGGTTCCACTGTAAAGAAATTCCAGAAGAGATTCCAATTCTTCACCATTCAAATCGGGGAGACTTATGACATCATTTGCTGGAGCTTTGCACGCATCAGAGTCCAACATGTTCCTAAATATTTCTGACCTTGCTGCCTAGTTATATATAAATTAGTGATAAAGCAGAGCACAATGTAATCATCAGAAAATGTACATGTGATTCTCTGGGTGTTAGACAGAGATAAGATAAGAGATCACTAAACAGGGTTAATTACCAATACCAACCAGTAAGGCTTTGTGTGCAGACAATGACGGTCCGTCATCCCCCGGTTTGAGCTCTACGTCAGTAAGAATTTTATCTTTAAACAATGCGACGAAGCTGCTCAGGAAATTTATCCTCTCGTTCAGACCATCCTCTGTATCCTTCATAGTATTCATCCATTTCGGAACATTTGCCAGCGGCTGAGGCTAACAGAACAAAAGACAAAGTTCAACCTACAAACCAAGTATTCCATTTCCATCACAAGACATGTACATTTAATCATTCATATACCAATCAGTCATTTAATAATAATAATTTTATTATTATTATTATTAGATCGAGTGATTAATTGTTGTCTGGAATGGGCAAGTGGTTTATCTAAAATATGATTAATGTCACTGTGTGACCTGATTCAGATCAAACAATACAGGTTCCAACGAAGAAGGCTAGTCATTCGTTACAGAAAATATGCGATTTGGAGTGGGACAAACAAATCATTCCACCAAGCTTTGATGGGGACAACAATGAAATTGGTCTACACGCAAACAATAATTCCCATCTTCGTGTTCTACGTATCATAAACAGAGAAATTTTCAATTCCTGATCAATGGCAACTTGCTTATCGTCGACTCTATTATGTTGTCAATGATCAGTGACGCCCAGTTCTTTACTAATCAACAAGAAGAAACTGTAATGGACAAGAGAAGAAAACCCATTTCGGCCCACACATGGGCATTCGAGTCTAAGCCTGTTAACGAGCCTTCATGCTAAAAAAATAAAAGGGCTAAACAATGAAGCACCACTCTATATTTGAAGATTGTCGATTGTTAATTTGTAAGGAGGGCAAGAGATGATTATACTGTATGGACTACAGAAAGAAATACAAGTAAAAGCAAAGCGGAAACATAAATACAACAGGAACGGGAACATAAAGCAACAGGAAGTGAAATATATGATGCGAAAAGCAAAAGAAAATGGAAATAGAGCTTGCCTTACAAGAGTTGGGCAATGGAGTCGACGTAGTAGAATTAGTGGTTTTATCAGTGGATGATGACTTGTCACCTTCAAGCTTGTTCATCAGAGCAATTGCATTTTTGGCAGCGTCGTAGCATGCAGTGCATATAGTGTTTCTCGGGGGCCTTAGAATATATGGCATCGAACCACAAATGGAGCAATCCATTTTTGCCCTGCTTGTTACGTCTCGTCGTCGAAGAGTAAGATCATAGACGAGCGAAGAGACACTTTAATGACTTACTAGAAGATGAAGAGGAAGAGAACGGAGAAGGTATTTCTTGCTTTGGACTCAAAAATAAGCTCTTGCTTCCCTTCCTCGATAACCATCACCATTAAAGAGTTATCTTTATCGGAATTATTGTAAGTTCTTGTCATAATTAATTTGATGAATGGACTAGCTACAAATCATTAGGCCCGGTACTATTAATTATTGGTTTATCAGAAAGGGAAATGATTGCTTTATGTTGAACCAGTTAATATTGTATGCAGTGATTATATAATATTAACTCTTAAACAAGACCATAATTTTCCAGGAATAGAATAGTATATACCCAGGTCCTACTTTTGTATCATCTACATCGCTGGTAATACGCAGTTGAAGGTTGTTCGCCTGGTCCTTTAGAGTAAATTTTAGGTGTCGAACTGCTTGGTGAGTAAGTTAAAAAATTAGTTTTTTTCAATCTTCGTCAGATTTCTGTTAATGAAGGTATTAAGTCATGGAAAATAATTTTTTTAACACCAAAAATAGCAAGCTCAATAGGTGGGAATGAATGGGGGGGCCATTACACTTGCAAAGGATTGGTCAAACGATGAATGGACAGAGTTAGGAAGGAGATAGAGACTTTCCAACCTTACAACGGCAAACATATATGAGGAAAGCACGTCGTCCCAAAGGTACCACTTTTTCGTGTGTTTTTTTTTTTAAGAAATTCCGAGGAACGACAATTAATAAACGGTTGTTGTTAGGTAGACCAGCCTGTCTTATCTTTCCTTGCTATTGTTATTAACAACTTTCCCTAATCATTCCACGTCTGAATCTGATGCCAATGTGCGTACGCCTACAGGCTTACAACTTTGTTGTCATTAACAAGTCTTCGGAGAATAAGTTTTAGTTAGGCCAGCCTGTGGGTAGGGTTTATGGGAAGATTAAAAAAGTATGTTAATTACCTGTTGTTACCATCAATTTTTGTTCCCTATGAACTTGTTGGATCCTTAAGAAAGTGATTGGGCTCTCCGTCCCCTTACTGGACTAGTCTGTTTTGATCTAAATCAGAGCAGTGATCATGGGCCACCACAAACTATGAAAAGGGCTGGACAAAGTTACGAGACTCCTTGCTCCAAGTTTTACCACTCAACAATGGTGGTTTTAAACTGCCAGATTCACAAACCGAGGGCTGAAAATGGGTGATCACGAATGGCGATTATAATCACAAATCTGTTGGCAATGTGCGGGTGGTAAATTAAACATACAAAGTTTTTCTTATTCCTGTATTAATCTAGATTTGAAATTAAATGATGAATCGAGATCGATTGCATGGAAATCCATATTTATATTAGTGTTATTGCTTCACTCAGTCATCCAACATGGAACAGTAATCCAGGACTGAGTGCATCTGCTAATTTCAATCTCTATTTAGGCAGGGCGGTGACACTGGCCTCTGTTAATTTCAATCTCTATTTAGGCAAGGCGGTGACACTGGCCTCTTCTCGTTTCTGATAATGATGATAAACGGCTGCTCCCGACAGCACTGCCAGTGTGATGGCTTGCGCATGCATCCTGTAGATTCCAATATTGTTACCAAATAAACAGACATGAAAACCATCATGAGTGATCATGATACCTGGCATGTATAAGCCTGAGACTTGGCTTGAGAGGAGTTCTTGCACTGCTATAAGCCATTGACCCTCCAACTGCGGTTGCCCACAGAGCTCCTATATTAACATCACCCACGTTAAGAGACAATTAGTTAAAAGTACTTAAGGAAGACAGGATGATCAGGGTGGTGTCCCTAACCAATGCTTGTGAGCTTGTGCTCCGAAACCCACGACTGAATTGCCTCCATCTTTTTGTTTCTTGATAATTGAGTGAATTGTTGAATGGGAGGAGGGACGCTAGTGATGTTTGGTATATATAGCCATAACGTGATGTGGAAATTCGTTCAAAGTTTGTTGCCTTAGCCCCTTGGTTTGCTTCACTTCACTTTTCTTGGAACATTGGAACCTTAAACTAGAGGCTCCTTTCCACTTACCTGGTTACTGTGCTCTGACATTACTCCATAGCACGTAAGATTATTTGGAGTCGTTGGATTTAGTAAAATCTAGGTACCATATTTTTTGAGATCTCTTTGCATCAGACTTGGTGAAAAAATAATACCCTTTCCTCCTTGTTCCAAAGGTTGATCCCAACCCTAAAGGCCCCCAGTCGCAGGCTCGACCACCGCTGGGGGATTGAACCACGGTCTGATCCTCAGCAGCCCTCTATCAGAGCGGTCCATTTCTGTCGTTACCGAGAGTCGAACCTAGGGCCTTGATCCAACTGACCTGGTAGAATACCCTTTCCTCCTGATATGCTTACATGTGAGGGAACATAATCAAACTAAAGCAGCCGTTGGATAATACGAACACGTGCTTAGTTCACCGACTAGCAGGAGATGCACGTGATTGCAACTTACAAATGTAAAACTGTTATTTTATATTTCCTTAACAATAAGTTGATAATTTAGTGCACATAATTAATATTTGAATTCACACACGTCACAAGACCTATGTAATTACTGCAAATGCAACCCAAAGAAGGCTTCTTCATACCCTCGCTCCTTATATACGATACTGTAAAATTCGGGGAGTAAAGAAATGGCCGCTTGCTTGCTTATTTAGCAGTTATGGAAAGCTAGTTAGGAACCTCGTGTAACTTATTGCAAGCGTCAATTTTTTTCAACTGATATTTAGCATTAACAGCCCATCATTGTACAACAATGATAGTCCAACGCAATACTATCATTCTATCAAGGACTAATTGCATGCCTTGTATCGCTCACCACTCGTATATATCCTTTAAAACTGGGAATGATGTATATTTAGATAGGACAAAATATTCTCAATCCAACTGAGTTGAAACCAATAGAAAAAACTTGTTTGGATTAAAATTTAGAACAGGATTAGATATAAAAATTAAATTTTTAGATTTCAAACTAAGCTTGAATTGATGATTCACAATTAGACTCAAATTCAAGTTGTTCGATTTAGTTGATAAAAATTAATATTTGTTATTAAATTAGTAAAACAAAATGAAGTGCTCAAAGTACATGCCAATTGTCAAAAAAAAAAAAAAAGGAGAGCATTCATTTAAGCAAAAGGTTATGCATCTCTTTAACCTAATCTCTCTCTCTCTCTCTCTCTCTAGGCATGTATTAGTTTAGGTATAAGAGTGACACTACAACAAAACAGACTATTAGCTAAAACTTTTTGGCGATGAATTGAAAATCGTTGTGAAATGTAGACTTTGGGCTATGATATCTCATTTCGTCATATAAAGTCCCAAATTTAGCGATGTTAAAGTAAATTGTTAGCAAAATGTATCATCTGGAGACGATTTTTAGGAGTTGTCGCAAAAAGTGGACAATTTTGCAACATTTTACTCATATCGTCACAAAAGATCGAACCTTGGGCAATGACAATGTAAAGCGTCGGTAAGTATTCAAACTTTTTGCGACAAAATGTGTAATTCATCGCAAAATATGGACACATGGCAACTAAACTTTTAAATGGTCGTAAAAAGTGTATATTAAAGAATTATGTAGTAATAATGTTAATTTTTAATTTTTTTAATTGTTAGTGTGCTTAATAATCCTAAGGTTAATTATGGTTGACATTTATATATGATTTTTCATATTTTTGACTTCTGTTTTCTTTTTAAATTTGTTTAAATATATAGTTAACTTTCTTTTTGGATATTAAAAGATAAACATACCTAAATTTTGACATATTAATAAGATTAAAATTTAATAAATTTAAGTCGACTATTATTCTTATTCATCACTATTTATTAACAATAATATAATAATACATAAAAAAATTGAAAATTGTAAGCAATATAACATAATGATGCATAAAATATTATAATTAGAAGTTTCTTATAGACATAGAACAACAACATCAATACCCAATATAAATCTCACTGATACGAGGGATTTTGGAAGGTCTATAAGTATATTTGGTGGCGGTTTATCTTTACTTTGCCTATCACTTTTAGTAACGTATATGAGATTGAAGCTAAATATAATTTGAGACTATATTTGAAAAATGTTGCCGATAGTATTTTGCTACCGGAGTTTTGCGACAAATTTTTATCTTTTACCGACGAAAAGTTTCGTTGCCAAAAACTTCATCTGTTGTAATGTGGTTTCACTAAAAGAAAACTTTAACGTTGTTTACAAATATGAAGATTGACACATAGCAACTTGATACATTCTCAATCCCTAAAGAAGCAAAAGTCCATTAGATTGAAGGAGGCCAATTGCCCAAGATGTCCGATGGAATTCAAAATAATGAATTGGCATTATCTATGAGAAATAAAAGAAAAGTAATGTTCTATTTTTCATCTTTACTAATAAAGGTGAACAAAAAGTTAAGTGTGAGAGATTTGAAAGCAACATGAGCATCACTAAAGGACCCCTCCAATAACCAATAACTAACGACTTACTACATAAAATGATTACAAAGTTGCAAGGATAGTCGCAAATCTTAATCAAGTTATTATAAGGAAAAGATATCCCAATTGGTGGAGAACAAATTGCAAATTAACTTAGAAGTGATTCAATGAGACACTGAAAGGATAACAATGATAATATACCACCCTCGTACATATCATTAAAGGACCACCCAAAGGCTAATTATGATAGTCTATTAACTCTAGCCGTTGTGAACGAACTACCACCTCCAAAGTCCAAACCATCAGTCTTGAAGATGTATAAAGGGTTAGTAAACACTATTGAACATGTAGTGTGCTGCAAGGAAATTATGGACATATATGGGGACTTAGATGCATTGAAGTGCAAGACTTTGTCCTTAACATTGACAAGTGTAGCCAAGGATTGGTACCAAACCTTACCTCGTATGTTTATGCCATGATTCTCTCAACTCAAAATGAATTTTGAGTCTTACTGCGCAACAAACTGATATGAACCAAGGTGGTGACACTCAAAGTGTCGTTTTTCCTAATGGCCCGATAACTAGAAGCAAGGCGGAACATATGAAGATCAAATTGAATACTTTTGTTCAAGAGTTCATCTCTAGCGAATTGAAGATAGATTATGGTGATCGTGAGAATTCGAAGTACAAGAATGAAGCATGTTGGAATCATCTCGGAATTTTGGAAAAAGACCAATGATAGTAGCAGCCCATATTGTTGAAGAAGAGCCCAACATATGTCTCCATTTCGTAGCCCGTAAAACCCAAAATTACTACAAATTTGGAGATGTCTACATTCAATGAACTTGAATAAGAGTTTGCAACAAGGGGTAATTCTTATTGCCATCCATCACTTGCTGATAAGATAATTTCTAATTATCTCCTATCTACCATGGAGATTAGATTGATCGGCAATGCCAATCTTTGGCAATTAATTGTATTTATCACTTAGTTAATTATTATTTGAGTCATTGCTTAATTCTCATTGATTGATACATATCATATATGAGTTTTAAGTAAATTCTATTGGTTAGATTATTTTTATCTTTTCTTTTACTACATTATTATTAGGAGTTCTTTTAGTTTACGACAACTCTTTTACCTTGCCTATAAAGAGGCGTAATTGTTTAAGGACAGGGAAGAGATTGAATAAAATTGAGTATTTTTGTTTCTTTTTAAATTTGTGAGATGCAAATTTTGAGAGTTGAGTGATTCTTCTCTTGTTGGTTTTTTGGAGTTTGTTACTTTTCGAATTCCACGAAGTTGCAAGCCTTCAAACTTTGTTCCTGGTTATCGACGTTTCTAGGAGTCCGTCTTCTAGGGGTTTTGTATGGAGTCCGCTCAATTATTAGTGTTTTGGGTTACAAGTTAACCAAGGGTTCCATAGGATTCGAGATACAAGAAGTCACACTTGTGCACAATTCAATTTCATTTTGGGCAAACTTTCTGCCACCGACTTACTCATTCCTTTACTTCTCAATTTAGTCCCTTTAGACTTGATTTTATCATTATACATATCAAATCTAATTTTGGTATTTTGTGTCTAGATCTGGGGGTTCCGCATCAGAAACAAGCATAAGTCTAAGAATTTATGTTACACTTTGATATATTCCTAATGTAGGAAGAAAGCCTACGATGTTACATCGAACAATTTAATGTGGAGGCAATGTATATCTTATACCTTGACCTTACTATAGAGGCAATAGCTTATGAAAATGGTTTTAAAAAGCATGAATCCATTTACAGGTCATTGTTTATAGATAAAGCATAACCTTAAAGACATATAATAGAGAGCCTAAAAGTGTGTGGACTTATAAGAAACAAAGAGATTCAAATAAAAATATATAGTCAATGTAATCAAGTAAAGATAACAAAAGGAAGGTCGGTAAAGAGGCATCCGTGCAATAAGCTTGTGAGAAGAGCGAAAGCTATAGCAAACAAGATCACAACTAACTAAATGAAAACATAAACCTACCTCATTTGAATGCATCACTTAGTAAGTTTTTAAATTGCTTCTTAGAAAAATATCTTTGTAGACCGCTAAACCCCCTTCTTATAAGGACCTGAATTCAAGAATATAGAGATAATGTTGATTTCACAGAGACTATGAGCATGACATAAAGGACTTAGAGTCTTGAAGAGAGATTTGAATACTTTGTTTTAAAAGGAGCAATTAACTCAATTTCATCTCACAGGTATTTAAAGGAAAGCGAAAGCGAGCATAAAAGGGTGAGATCATATTCATCAGGTAGATGACATAGGTAGCTATCTTTTCGAGTCCCCTAAGTGATACGGAAACCCCAAGAAAACAAGGTTCTTGAAACCCCCTAATCCTATTGAATCAAAACCTCAATCTTTCTATTCTAAGAACATGCTAGATCAAACCCCAAATCATAAGTTTGAGACCCAATCCCAAAGAAATCAGAA
>JANKOE010000206.1:20374499-20389260 GCA_026284465.1 Erythroxylum citrifolium | reverse complement strand
AACAAGCCCAAATCTTCTTGTCTTTAAGCTCCAAGTGTATCCGGTCCAAGGATTTGAGTTAAATGGATTAGTTTGGGTTCAATTCCATTAAACTCTCCTCCAATAGGCTTGGAGTTCGCCATCTTCTCAAGATCCTTACTCCTACTCACATCACTAAGGCTAAAGCCCTAAATATGATTACTGATTAAGTGAGGTCTTAACTCTATAGTTTTGATGATAACAAAATATATTACTCTTAATAAATTTTCTTTTTAGTAATATTTGCAGCTTTATTATAATATAATTAAGAAATATGTGAATGATGAAGCTCAATAAAAGGACAAAGTGAGTAAAGGAGTCAATTGAATAAATCGAGCAATCTATGATTAACGAAAATAAACAAAACGGAGCATTTATATAATTTAAGTGAAGAACCAAGAGTAAGGAGAAATCAAGTATATCAAGACTTAATCAAAATCATTGTAATCCTTCTTGTAATCATATGTTGGTCATTTCAATGAATTGAAGATTTAATCAATGCTAGATTTTTTTCGTAGAGGAAATAATACATAAATTATTTTATGATCAAGAGAAATTTTGTTTCAAATATTAAAGAAAATCTCTTAATCTTTAAACTAAAATTTGAGAAACTTTTGAAATTTTTTTAAATCAAAATTTAGCGAAAAGAGTATAGTTTGATCTTAAAAAGAACTTGAAAATATGTTTGAAACATATTTTTAAACACATTTGTCAACCAATGTCTAAATCTAGTCAACCATTGTATCAAATTAATTGCAAAATTATATACTGTGAGTTTGTATGTCATATTGCTCGAAACATAAATCAAGTATTATGGTATATTGATTGACTAATATGTCAAATTAGTCAACTAATAGCACTATTACTAATTATTATAACAACTTATTTTTATTTCTAATGTTTTTAAGGTTTTTTAAAGTATAAGTAGACCATATACGAATTGTAGGATATTGTTTAAGCAAACTAAAAAGTTTCTAAGAGCCTTAAAAGGCTAGATAATGCATATGTGCATTATATAATACTATTTGAGCCATTGTTCATTTGTGTGAGCAAGAGAAGGAACTTTTGGGTTATATATTTGTTGTAGTTAGGAAAATAATTATGATACACTTTGAAAGGTTATTCATCATTTTAAATAAGATTTAAGTAATTTGGTTCCGCCTTACTTTCAACTTGAGTTTTAGGTAGATCAGTAATATCATAGCTCTAGGTATGGGTCTCGGGACTTGGCCCACATCGTGAGTTTGATTCCCAAAAGAGACCAGAGTCGTTCATGGTTACTCCGCACAAGCGGATGCGTGGTGAACTTAAATAATTTCGTTCCACCTTACCTTCAACTTGAGTTTTGGGTAGATCAGAGCCTTCTAAGCCAATTACATTAATAAAGCCATTGAAGATATATAAAAAGATATTAAAAGTCAATTAGAAGAAATTACACAACTCATTAATAAATTAACTTTAGAAAATAATTCATTAAAAAATGAATTCATAAAACCAATAACAGATCAATATGAAATTATTTATGGATATGAATTAGATCAATAAATTTATGTAGATCAATAACATAAGAATGATGAATAACCCGAAAGTAGTCAGAGTGGAGAAAAACGAAAAAAAAAATCAATAAACAACATATAATTGGGAATCAAAAGCAACTGAAATAGAAAAATTGAATAGATTTGGCTATTATCGAAAAGACAACAAAATAAGAAGATTTCCAACATAATATACACCAAAACATGTAACTCTAGGATCAGATGGAATTTTAAATTTAGATTGTGTAACATCACTAGAAATTTCTTATGTTGTTGGTCTACATACATTTCTTGATCTGATTCATAGCCATAAATAATATCATCTTGATCTGTTATTGGTTTTATGAATTCATTTTTTAATGAATTATTTTCTAAAATTAATTTATTAATGAGTTGTGTAATTTCTTCCATTGACTTTTAATATCTTTCTCTATATCTTCCATGGCTTTATTAATGTAATTGGCTTAGAAGACTCTGATACCACTTTTGCTACTTTTTCTCTTTTTTCTTCTAATTTTTGAATTATGTGTATAATTTCTAATGCATATCAAGTTTTTTATTTATACTATCTATTTGTTGTAAAAGTTGTTCATACTTTTGGTCAATTAAATTATAATTTTGAATTAATGGTAAAATATCTGTAATTACTTCTTTTAACTGATTTTCTATATTGATTTGTTTATCTATTAATTCGGATAGTTGTTTAGTAAAACTCATAAAGTATTTTTAATATGTTCAGTTAAAGATGTAATTTGATGCTTGATATTTATTAGTTCATTATTCATTGTTCCAATTACTTTAGCGTTTAAATATGTCATTCGTTCTTCTATTATTGTCATTCTTATAGGTGAATCTATTCCTTCTTGAAATGTAGATTTTAATAATATTTGTATTGTAGATAAAAGTATATAACTTATTTTATGTCTTATGTCTTCAGGAATTTTTTGTAATTGTTTATAAATTTGTTCTTGAGCAATTAAGTTTATGCGAATATGTCCATTACATTGGTCTATTTGTATAGGTGTTTCATGTACTAGTTTTCCATTATAAATAATGATTTTTTTTATTAGTGAGATTTTTAATAATTGAATTATTGATATCTTATCCTGCTTTTAAATTTAATTGAGTCTTAGAGATTTGCTTTTGTTTTCCATTGGATAATAATTTATTAATATGAACTATTCCACTTCATTATGTTAAATCTAGGCTATCTATCGAGTATAGTTTCTGTCGTTGGGGATTCAGATATATTAGTTGTTTCAATCATGATTATGATAAATTTGTTGTTAATTGATCTTTTATATTTTGTAATTCTTGACTATATTCATTGTCGAAGTTTGAAGCAGTTTCAAGACGTTTTTTAACAGGTTTTAATACATTCTTATTAGTGATAAAAAATTGTAAATAATTATAACGTTCTTTATAATGTTCTTTTTCGACTTTATATGAAATTACTAAACTGTCAAAATATAGAATTTCATTATTTAAATTATTACAGGTAAGACAATTATTCATGCATGGAAAATAATTTATGTATGGAAAAGAATTACTCATTTATATGGGTTAGATAATGTTCTTTAAAGCGCTCATATAGTTGTTTTATTTCTGTTTTTTCTTGTTGATATAATTTGGTATTATTATTAATCATATTTTTAAAAGCTTGAAGAGTATTAGGATTAGCATTAATAGGTTTAAAAAACATATACATAGAAGTAAATTCTTTAATACATTGTTGGTTTATTTTTATTCTGTTTTCTATATGTATAATACATTTACAAATAAATCGATAGGTTTAACAGATAGGCATATTTATGAATAAAACAGGGTTGTCTTATGAATATTTATGAGATAAGCATATTTAAATAAGCAGCGAAGAAGAATAGGTCTAAATCTATAAATGAAATAATGTTGAAGAAATATTAGAAGAGATCTTGGATCTAAATAAGTGATACAGATAGATAAAAATGTAAAAATAGGCATACAAGCATGAATAATAAGTAAATAAACATAAGTAATGATTGATAAAAAGATCTATTAATTCGGATAGTTGTTTAGTAACACTCTTAAAGTATTTTTAATATGTTCAGTTAAAGATGTAATTTGATGCTTGATAGTTATTAGTTCATTATTTACATATTTAAGATCTTCTTTATCAATAGCTACTTTTGGATCAGTGATTCAAATAGGTTTAACTTGTCCCGAACAAGAAATATATATCCAAATATTTATTTAAAAATCACCTTATCCAATAAATAGAACTGTCGAAGAAACATTTTTAATCAAACAAAACGCTAATTTAGTTGCTTAGAATTTAGGAGAAGCTATTTCTATTACTAAAGAAGTATTATCCCAAAAATGTTTAGAATCAAAATTACATTAAAAAAATTGCGACATAAAAAAACTTAATTATGTTGTTCTAAATATTCGGAAGTACCACAACAATATGGATATGAATTTACAACATATAAAACACAACAATGGACTAGTTCAAAACACCTGAAATTTATAAATTATAGATGGAAAAGATATCCTAAAACTAAATATCGACCACTATTTAGACCTCATAAAAAGGTTTTTAGAAAACAGGCTTATCGAAAATACAAACCAAAAAAGAATTATTGTCCTCAAAATAAAAAACAATGTAGATGTTAGTTATGTAAAAAGGAAGGACATTATGCAAATAAAGAAACCAAAATAAATTTAAAGAAAAATCAACATTCTAAATTCAGCATTACAATATGACCTAGAACTAATAGAATTAGATTACGAAACAGATTCAACAATTTCTTCATTATATCAATATGAACTTCAAAGTTTAGAAGTAAATTTCTAATTTGAGCTTGGAAAGTGAATATAGGAGAAGGGTTATTTGGCTAAATCACTATAAATTAATTTTGTATTTCTTTTTTTACTCTTATTTATTATTGTGATTGCTTTTTAATTGTAATATGTGCATTGCCAAAATAATTTGTTAGATCGGGCAATTCGTTCATTAGTTTACAAATAAGTAAAAAATGAATACATAATTTAACGCCCTCTTATAAGTCATCCATAGGCCAACTGATATTAAAGTGATTCTCACTCATTGCACATAATTTTTTTGAGAAATGTGTGAAAAGATCATAATGGTATAATTTAATTTACATTTTAAACAAAGAAGTCAAAGCATATACAGACCTTATTCTTTGATGGAGATAATTAGCCTTGTTAGAAAACTAGGATGAACATTCCTTTTAGGTAAGGAGTTTATGTTTGGGATGTTGCAAAGAATGGACCTTGTGTCCTAATGAAATCCTTAGTGAGAGACACGGTGAAGGCTAAGGTATCAAATGATAGAAGTCAGTGGGATAATAAGAACATGAGAGTCATTGCTTCGAATAGTAAGGCCATACTTGTTTTCGTTTGTGCATTAAGTAAGAATAAATTCAATACAATATGCATATATGAAATTGTTTAAGAGAAATAAAATATAATTGAAATTACACATAAAGTCATTACTTAAGAAAAATAAAGCAAAGTTAGTATGTCTGCACATTAATATGAATTGTTCCATATGGACCATAATAAATAAATTTCTAACATATATGCTCACTTCATTTATATCATTAATGCTTTTAAAGGTCTTGGTAATAATTATACTAATCTTAAATTGGTGAAAAGATTGCTTCGGTATTTAACCAAGGTTTAAAAGGCAAAGGTGACAAACATGTAAGAAGCCAAAGATTTGACAATCTTATTATTGGAGGGGCTTCTTACCTATAAAATGCCAATGGATGAATTACATGAAGAGGAAGAGACACTAATAAGAAGAGGTGCGGTGTTAAAAGTATCTAAAAATGAGAAAAATAATTATGCGTGAAGAAACATAAGTTCACGTAAGGAGATAAAGTCAAGGTATTTTATCTTCAAGCATTTTTACAAATAATTTCAAAGGCTTTATTAATCCATGCAACCCTTCTCCTACTATTTTTAGGAATAAGTTTGAAGTGAATAAAATCTATAATTGGAAATTCATTTGAAGAGTTATATGTTTAGGTAATTTTCTCCTTCAAACGGTTTTTGTAAAAGAACTTTTTGGTCTAATTTTTATGGATTTCTATAGTATTGAATGAATATTTATTAACTTACTTAGAATATGTTATTTTTATGTGACAAGAAGTTACTACTCAAGGTCAAGAGCAAATTCTATCGTTTAGTAATTAGGTCAATCATGTTATATGGGGCAGATTGTTAGCCCATCAAACAAATACACAATAATTAGCTTTTGGTAACAGAGATGCGGATGCTCTGGTGGATGTGTAACATTACTAGAAGAGATAGGGTCAGGAATCTAATGGTCATAGACAAATTAAAGGTGGTTGTTATTAATGATAAATTGAAAGAGACAAGACTTAGGTGGTTTGAATATATTAAAGGGAGACACCCTAATACTTTAGCGAAAAGATGCGAAAAAATAACACTTCACAATTGTAAGGGGAAAAAAGAAATACCTAAAAACAACTAGGAGAAAGTAATCAGGAGTGATATGGCTAAGTTCAATCTTACCAAATACTTGACCCATAATAGAAAATTTTGGCATACTAGGATACAGGTAAATGATTTCTTGTAAAGAAGGCATTCATGTAGGTTGTATTAAACCCTGGCCTTTGCATGTATTGCGTAGTACTTACCTCCTAATTAGTTTAGCCTAGTTAGTTTCTTACTCAGCATAATTAAGATAGTAACAGGTCTAGTTGGAGTTACTTTTGCCTAAGTCTTTTCTTGTATGTACTATTATTTTACCATTTATTGTTTATTACTGACATATTTTGTACGTATGTAATTCTGTAGTGCCTTATTTTTTTGTTGCTCTTTATTATATTTTTTCATTTATTACATATTATTTATTATATTTGTTTAGTACCTTTTGAATACATTCGGATATTCCCTTTATAATTCTGTAGCATCATTATGACGCATTGCATGTAGGTTTATCAGAAAGAGTTTCCTTACTAGGTATTGGACCTCTCTAAATTCTACACCTTAGCTAAATTTCAATTAGGTGTTGATGATAATGAAGACGATGACGACACAGAATACGTGAAAATAAAATTTATCCCAACTAATTGACATCGTTTTAGACTTATAGCCTTCAAATTAGTTTGGAGTTGTGGGCCTATCCTAGCACATACTCATTGGGCCTGATCCAGAGAACAACCTTCAAAATCCCTATCCTGCCCAATCCCAGCGGTTCGCGACGGAAACATCCAGAGGTTCCCGCCAACACAACACACAAAACGTAAAAGCTTCCACAATATGAATACTCCTTCTGCCTACATATCCGATCTCTCTTTTTCGTTATGATGAATTGTAGTGGGAAAACATGAGCAGCTAGGAGAATGAGCTCCAGAAAAAGAAAGCCACTCTCTGATTTCACCAACACTATCAATTCTCCACATCCTTCATGCTCTTCCTTCTCCAAACTCAATAAAACCAATTTGTTAAACCTTAATCCAAAATCTACTAAGAAAACCTCTACTAGGGCCAAGGCTGATTCAAGCACTGGATCCACCACCGCGCTTGGTGAAAACGACAACTCCGTTCCGAGTTCTCCGTCACGTTTGTTGTCTGGGTCTTCCACTCCTTCTCCTTCACCTAATTCCACCTCTATTACTGGTTAAGTTCGTTACTTCCTTGTTAATTGTGGTTTTAATTTTATCTGCAAATCGAGGGTTTTGTCTTTCGTTGTCATTTTCTCTCTACGGCGTTCGTCTGGGATTCGGATTTTGTTTCTGCTTGGTGATTTTTGTTGCTGCGGTGTGTCAGATTTCAATTTTGTTTTTGTTTTCTCGTTCAATGATGCAAAAATTTTTGCATATGAGTTTGTAAATTTATTAAGACTCGATGTTTGTACGCTAACCTATCCCTTTTTAGATCTCTATGTTTGATATGGTTGAAATTATGGGTGGCTGTTGCCTCTGTTTGGGACTCATATGTTACGTATCCTAGGCTCGCTTCGATCTTTTTATTCTGCTTGTTGGCATACTGGTTCATTATGCCACCACTAGGGTTATGGATGCTATAAACTGATGGTGTGGTTTTGCTGCCCTAATTGACTATCCGTTTTGATCTGTAATTGTTAGATGGCCCTACTCTTGAGGTTCTTGAGCCATGTTCCGTTTACCTTCGGAGACAATCTACTCTCAAAACAAAGAAGCAAGGGAAAGAAATTGTCGCGCCTATCTGTTGTACTGCTTCAGCAAAAACCCAATATAGTCGGTAAATTTTATTTTGCAGTTTCTTTTCTTATCTTAACCAGCAGTCCTTTTAAGCAATTAAATGAGAATCAGCTATGGACAATGTCAGACTAGTGGTGTTGGAACGTCAGTTTTGTTTTTATTTTTGTATTCTGACGGACTTGTCAAAAATAAAGGGAAACTATTCCTAGGGATGTACAAAGTATTAGATAATGATGCACAAAGTATCAAATAGTGATGCACTGACTTGACGTAGCTTAAGCCCAATGTTTATTTTCACTGGCATAGCGGACTATAGTTGTTTGATGGCTATTTCCAATTTGTATGAAGTCTGCATTTGCAGTTTAAAACATTTTCCAACTGTACTAAATCGTGTTTTATGGATCCAATGTGTTCAATATTGTATGTCAAGGAATGAAATGGCAAGATATCCTGAAAATGGGATCACAGCTTCCTCATATTCATGCCTTGCTCTTATATTCTTCAGTATTGTATGCCATGTTCTCTTAGTGTAGCTTTTCTTGTTTTCTTTCCCTCTTTTGGTCTCTATTCTTTGTAGGGATAAAATGAATGAGGGTGGAGTTATAGGTCAATCCAGGTCCTGGACAGTCCCTTACAAAAAGGTAGGGCAATTCTGACTCGTATATTTTTTAGCATGTATAAAATCAAAGGAAGAGTGTTATGCTTATGAACTGCTTGATTAACTGATCAGAGTATGAGAATGAGGATTTATATTCTGGTACTTTTGCACCACTGCTAGTTGTTTCTGAAACTCGTGTATCTACCTCCGGGGTAAATTGGAATGAATCCTGCTTAGTGTCTAACATTTATATCGTTCTCCAAAGTCAGCATGTCATGGCCTCTGACCTTTCTTTGCTGTTGGATGGTTATGTTGTGTGACCATTCATTTGCTGTTTTCCCGTGATTGTTCCTTCTTTTCAACATCCTAGAATCAATTTTGCTTCATAACATTTTTGCAGAAACAGCACCAAGCACGGCCCATGGACAATCCTAACAAGCTGGAACTGCCTCAAAATTTTATTGAGCAACAGCGAGCTTATTTTGCCGAAGTTGATGCTTTTGAATTACCAGAGGAGGAGGTTACTTCAGCTGATGATTTGGACTGAATGGATGTCATATTGAAGTATATAATCCAAGATAAATAGAGGAGGTTTATCAAACATGGAACCTTGTTGTACAGTTAGTATAGTCAGAAGTCAACAATATGTCGTCACTTCCACTATAATCTTCACCGTTGTAACTGCTTTATGTTCTGTAGTATTATGCTATAACAGAGAAATTGCAGTTCCTTCATGTTTCACAAAAGAGGTTCAGTTTGTTCGACTCTGGAGGCAACTCTTCTCGAGCACTGCTTCGAAATTTGCCACTTCCAACGGCTGTTTTGTATTATTCACTTTGTAATTAGCACTGAACTTTCTTGCCCTGTTTGCCGATAATGTGGATGCTGATTGATTTGAGATAAATTTATTTCCCGTGACCCCAGACAGGCTAGAACGGGAGTACGCGGTTGCTCTAGGCTCTAGGCTCTAGTCTGGAGGCGGGTGAAGTTGTGCAGTTCATACAGATTCTTTTTAGTTATAGCGCCCTTAAGCTACATCTATGAAGCTATTGTGGCATTGATGGCTAATTAACCCATCTTAACAAATATCAAGCGATGATCTGCTTAATGTTTTGTTGTATGCATCAATGATTCTAAAGTGCTTCTAAACAGGCTGGCTGGTTGTTTTATGTATGAACATGTCGGTTTAAATGTCAGAATAATATATCAGAAATTTCCAATAAAAACTTCGGAAAGCCTCGGAGTTTATTAGATTATGTATATTTTAGCATAATTCTCAATTGACCCTCATGCAATTTTTTCTTACTTCTCCCTTGCTTCCAGTAAGCGGACTAATGTTGCCCATTTTGACCATGGCAACAGCAAAGTCCTTAAAAAATAGTGAAGGCTTAGTTGCATACTTAAAAGTGAGAGTGTCTGCGGAGCCGCCATTGAAAAGTACTTGATCTGAATGAAGAAGGCCCTTCCTGCTCAGCAAGTTTCTGTAGTACAGATTATCGAAATGGGCCGGTGTTTGGCGATCGAGTGGTGCAAGCACGTTGTCCTTTCCACTTCTTGGACAAATACGCCGTAGCGAATTGGCAAAGGACGAATCAACATTGGAATCATTGTAGATGTGGGCTCGAAATGAAGTGCACCTTGCAAACCCTATGGTATGCGAACCTGCCAGTCATTCAGAACGAGTAAAATTAAGTTGCTTGTGGAGATGCATGCATCATTCTTCTTCTTGTTTTAAAAAAAATAAAATAAAAATCATAGTTAATACCCGAAAGAGCTACCATGTCCCTGAAAGAGAGGCCTTGTGCCGCGAAGCTTGTTACAAGACCGCTTAGATTCGAAGTTGGAGGAGGAATTGAAGCGTTTGCAGCTGCCCTGCTAGCTGTAAGAGAGTCCCTTCTTCCTAACCCAACTTTCCATGAGGGGCCTCCCAACTGCCAAAATTCCAACAACAAAAACGTCAGCTAGGCCTATGATTGAATGGTAACAAGTTTATGATGTTCATCTTACATAAACAGTGGAGTCCCGAGCTGCCAGGGCCAGAATATCAGCACAGGACACTATACCCGGGCATGCTTTCTCTACTGCAGCTTTAATATTGTCCACTACGTTAAATCCTCTGGCAGAGTTATTATTGGCAGCAGCTGTTTTCTCCCCCGTGAAGGTAGCGTTGTCGTCCAACAGAAGCGACCCGTCGCAACCCTGGTAATAACAACAATCCAATGAATTTTATAATTCCTATACACAGTTGAACCTAAAACGTTGTAAGTTAAAACTCACATTCACAAAACAGTCGTGAAAATGCAATCGAAGTAAAGAGGCGCCTATGCGAGTCTCCTTTTTTATTGCTGCTACCACTTCTGCCTTAATTATGGATAGAGCATTCGGGCACGTACGTGAGTAGTAAGTAGGAGATAGTTTGGCGTCTATTACAAGAAATAGATAAGGTGCAATTAGGAAAAGCAAGAGAGGGCTTGGAGTTGCCATGTCGAATTTGTTATGTACGAGTGAATCGCCAATGGTGGACGTATCCTTAAATAATAAACAGACACTGAGTCGAACATTTGTGGTAAACCCTGCACAGTAACAAACTGTAAACAGAAAATGTTAACGATTCTAAAAACGACATATCTTTTTCATAACACCACATTCGTGTCGGTGTCAGCTCATGTACTGTACATAAGTTTACGTCAATAATGGAAGAGTAGGAGCAAAAGTTTCGTGGACGGCCCCACGTGGCACATCGCTTCTAATTAATTATACTTTAGTTTTATTCAAAAAAAAAAATATATACTTTAGTTTATTTCCTGCCGTGTAGCAATTTCAACGTCCTGTGCGTGAAAGTGAGTCCTCATCCGTTGCATTCAGTGCTAGATGTGAGATACACCGTCAAGTGCCAATAATTGCCTGCTCTGGTTGGTGATTTTTTGATATTACAAGTTTCTTAATAATAGAAGTAATTAAGTTAACTTGTTATTATCTTTAAAAATTATTTCATAAAAATAATATCTTTTGCCATTTATAAGAGTGTTAATAAGACAAGCAAACTTTTTCTTTGATAGAATAAGCAAAGGTTTATGGGGAGAATTAAAGCGATATCGCTCTATGTCCTAAATAATTGATTTTGTCGTTGACGTAAGAGATCTTCCTATCAGGCAAGAGCTATTAAAGTGGTCCAATCACCACGTGCTCGTTTACCTTTCATTGGATGAAACAAAGTTCTTGTATGATTCGACTACCTCACTCCTTTAGTTCAGGCTCAGCAGCTCCAGAGCCTTACATTACGTATGCTACCTGTGGCTTGATTAACATGTACTGCAGCTACCTAGCAACTCAACTTTCACATTCTGTTAGCTAGAGAACAACCACTTTTCGTATCCAGCTATACATATGGCTTCAACGAAATCATCATCAAACATAAAGCATTGATGACCGAGTCACCGACAGCGATATCGATAATTGTACGTATTGAATAACATTCAATTTATCTCAAAACTCTTGTACTGGAAATATCGCAGCAGTCCAGTTAGACGTCCATAATAAATAATTTACGATTGAAAACATAAATCATAATAATGCGCATTTCATGACACCATATTACAGAAAAATAAAAACTCAAGAGTTCCATTTCCAACTTATTTATATGTGTATGTTCTTCAACATTTTAGATATCTACTTTAATAAATTGCTTGTGATATTAAGCTATGCCATTAATAAGTTTTTGCTTACAAATAGTAAAAATCACATACTAATTAGGAAACGTGACTGTGAAATTTTTATTTGATAATTAAAATAACTAATTACATAATTATTGTTCAGTGGTTATCATTATTTAACAAAAAATTATTTAATTTTTTTGTTATTTATAGTATTGATAGCCGGTCAACTACTTACTAAAATTATTTATCTTTTTATAAAGAAATGCAATCGTTAGATAAATATTAACATATTAAATACAATTTATCCAAATCAAACTCTAACTAAACCTAATAAGTTTATGGTTTTTATGGGTACGGATACTTCAAAGTTAGAGTTGAGATATATAAGAAGAAAATAGATAGGGAGTTATAAATTTGGTGATGATCGTTATACTTTCTTATAATCTAAATATTATTTATTATAGTGCATGAATAATTTAATCTATATTAATTATAATATTCATGAAAATCATTAAATTGATGGAGCCAGAAGCGGGCCACTTGATCAAACAATTGGGTTTTTGATAGTTAGTGAGGAAATCAGATGGACCCAAGTTGTGTGTTTAAAATAGTTATAAAATAGGCCCAAGAATACTTGTATTCAGTTATGTATTAGGTTTTATGGGCCCAATTTAGGCTTCTAAAAGGTGTATTGGCCCAATCTGACTTTCTCTTTTTCGTTTCAACTCATCTTTTGGCCACTGTAAGGTTTCAACATTTGACTAAGGCATAACTTAAATTGAGATTCCTGCTCTTTAGGATGGACTTTTACATAGTAATCATTCATTAACGTGTTCATCTTAGCCAAGTAGCTTAAGTTGATACCAGGAAGGGTCAAAAAGAAACTCTTCAACTCGAATACCGCTGCTGTACCTAGGAGCCAAATGCTTCAATTCATTTTCATTCACTTGAAGTTTTGCTAAAATGCAAAATATGAGGAAGTATGATAATACATAACCTTATTACGTAGAGAAGTTGTTTCAGACAAAAGCCAAATGCTTCGCTATCTTCAGTAAATACATATGGTCACTTAGGCCATCTCTAATCATTCTCTTAAAATTTTACATTAAATTTAGTGTAAAAGAGAAAATTTCAAAAATCTTTTTACACTAAATTTGGTGTTACTCCAACTACTTTACATCAAATTTTTATTTATTTATTTATAAAAATTAAATTAAAATCATTATGCTTAATTAATTAATATATACTTTACATTAAATTAATATTATTTAACAAATATATTTAATATTATTGCAGCAACAAATTAATAACATACATAAATATAATATTTTTATTGTATATTTAACCTCTAATCCTCTTAATTATCATATCGATCTTTCAAATGTTCAATTAATATATTACGAAGTTCATAATGAGTTTCTTTATTTTTAATTTGCTTATATCTAGCAAGGAATTCTTGAAATATAATTGTATTGTCTCTATTAATATTAATTTCAGAGACCGACGTTTCACTCCAATTTTGTATGGTCGCTTGAGTATCACATTTGTCCAAAATGATCATATTGTGCATTATAATACATGCTGATATAATATCATGTAATACGGATTTTTTTTTAAACATGCTGGTTCCTTGATAATTGCAAATCGTGATTGGAAAATTCCAAATGCACGCTTGATTTCCTTCCTATATGATTCTTGCATCTTCACAAATAACTTCTTTTTTTGACCTCGGGAATCATGAATAGTTTATACTAAAGTAGATCATTTTAGATAAATATATATTTTATTAATGAATTTATAACACTTAAAAATAAATATTAAAAATAAATTTAATATTACATTTAATATTAGTGTCATTTTAAATGTCTGAATGAGATCTTAGTAATGATATGTTTTATGTAAAGAAATATATATTTTTAAATTTAATTACTTAGCAAATTAAGTAAATAAATCAAATTGTGAAAATGACATAAAAGGAATATATTAAAAAGAAAATGAATATATTTCTTTTAAAGATTTTTAGTGCATAAATAATAACACACCAAACTTAGTGCATTACTATTCTTTACGTAATTTTAGCGTTGAATTTTGATGTATTCCTTAAAAGGCTTCAGATCTTCTGTACCTTTTTTTCTGTGCTATTCTATACCCATGTTATCTTGACCATTCATTTAAAGGGTTTGAATGAGTGAGATGACTTAGGTACAGAATAGCACAGGAAAAAGGGAACAGGAGATCTGCTTCCCTTTAAAATGAATTCATTGCACCGCCTTATTTGCCAATGGTATAGCTTTCGACACGTCTACTCAACGTTGGAAGCCTGCTCTCTCTCTTCCCTGTACCCCAAAATGGAAAAGACGAAAAGAAGAAGACGGACATCTAGCCTGTGTTCCCAACTTGCAGGGTAGTCCCAACTTGAGGACTCATTATCACTCATTTATATCACTCCGAATCTCCAACCTCTCATCTGCTCTAGCGCGGGCCCCGGCCCAGCTATATATTTTCATCACTTTCTAGTCCGAGACATGCAAATTTGGACGGTGGATTATTATAATGAATTCAACACACTGGTACGATCTGCTAGCAATTGGCGGTCTGTAATGACTAATGAAGGTAGGACATACTGTATGAAGTGCTTTGTTATTTAAATGAACTAGGCATTTAATAAAATCTTGCATCTTTTAAGCCATACAGCACTATCAAAGACTAAGTTTTAAGGTCAGCACTTTCCGAGGT
>JANKOE010000206.1:20199864-20219240 GCA_026284465.1 Erythroxylum citrifolium | reverse complement strand
ATATTGGCTTTAGAATTTCCTCCAAATTTCTTGATCTTTACCTTTTTTCTCTCTTTCATGATTAGTTCATCCTCTTTTAACATAGTCATTTCTTACTCATTGACATCTTAAAGATAAATCTTTTAGATAATATTCTTCCTACTTCTCTCTTAATACATATTCTTACCTAATTCTCTTGGAAATCACTATTTCAAATGCAACTAGTTCACTACTTTTCTTTTTACTGTTGTTATTGTTGTCACCTTTTAGCAATCAAACACTTATGAGATTCATGATTATTATATATTTACAAACTCTCTATTTTGTAAATAAGGATTTAAAAGAAAAGAAGATAACTTTTAGGACATTAAACTAAGGTAGAGGAAGATTTTCAACATTAATTTAATTTTATCCCTCTATAAGAAAAATAGACACGTGTTAACTTATATAGTAACATTATAAAATTGTTAGTGATCGAACAAATATATTGGTAATTTATAAGGCCACGGTACGTGCTATCATAAAATGAAGAAAAAGTTGACATGTTTATTTTATTTTATTATAATTCATGATTTTTTATATATTTATTCTTAAAATTATATGATTTTCTTTTTTATTGTGTTAAATACTCCTTTACATTAAATTATATGTAAATTTTGAAACACGTAACGATACCTTAGTTACGTATCCCAGATCAAACGTGAAAGGACAATAAATGAAGAAATGCAAAAAATACCTAATTTCGGTTTCATAACTTTAAATGAGCTTTCTGAAGCTGAAACAAGCACAAATCTACCACCATCTTCACGAGAACTGCTTATCGGGATGTGATCAATGTCTTTTTATAGTTTTTTCAAAACGTAAGCTCTCTTAACGGGTTAGAGAATCCTTACGCTTACAAATGACATGAGCAACTACAGGAGACCTTAACCTTTATATATAGCTTCTATATTGGCTTTTCCCATCATATGCTCGATATAGGTCCAGTCTACATTGATCGAGATCCATTTTCTACCTGAACTTCGACCTAATGATTTAGATCATTTATTAGGCCACTTTATTATCTTTATCCACATCAAATTACATAACTTAACCGATAAGTTATTTGAAAAACCAAAAAATGCAATTAAATGTTGTCCAACTTTATAGGAAAAGCAAAAAATGTCCAACATTCTCCCCCTTGGACAATACTTAATTGCGGTAATGACTCAAGTTGAAAACAGTTTAAAAACTCGGTTAAGCTACGCTAGTATATTAGTCAACTAAGTTTAAAAACAAAACATTTTATCCAAAAATAAAGAAAGTCCATCATTTCGTCCTGCAAGGCTTTCGATACCGAAAAGCATCAAATGTATGTGTCATGTGCGACATAGATCCAATACAATCACGCATATCTAATACCTCACTAACATGAATGGGAAAATGGAGTGTGGCAAACTAAGATGATACCTGTATGATCTAAATTATACCATCTTCATTTGTAGGTCTCGATTTCTCCAACTTTATGCTAAATTGCATATGTTAATTGCATTAGAGAAATCCTGTTTTCTCTCATCAAATGCTAAACAACATTAGAGAAAACTTGTTTCCTCTCACCAAATGCTAAACAACATCAGAGAAAACCTTTATGTTCTCCAACTGAATGCTAAACTGCATTAGAGAACCTTTATGGGATTAAAAACTTATATCCCCCTATGTCATGTCAAGCTTTATGGATATCCGTATAAAACTGCATACGTTTAAATGATATAGGCACAAGGTCAATCTGTATATATGCCTAATGACCTTTAAATGCTTAAGATCGACACAAATCTTAAGACTTTTATATGTATTATGACAATAAATGATAAAACGTATTATTGAGGATAAACGATGATCATCTTTATTGATGAACGATCATATTGTCATAATACATCAAATGTATAAATATACATGAAGCAAAAATAACGATCTCCTAACTAACAATGTCTAAGGATGTCAAAACACCCATACTCTATACTTGTGTCACAAACATAAGTGGGCGAAGTCCTTTAGTTAAAGGATCGACTATCATTTCCTCAGTCCTTAAATGCTTCAAACCTTAGTGTAACCTTTTTGTATCAACACCTTTATGACTAAATAATTAACCTTTAAATGCTAAGACATTATGATGTTCTTTGTTGTTATTAAACAACACAGTAAGAAGATTATCACAGTACAACCAAATAGGTCTGCCCACTGAATCAACCACAGATAACTTAGAAATCAAGTTTCTAAGCTAAACCGTCTGTGAAGCAGCCCCTTAGCATACACTATGCATGTATGGTTGAGGAAGTCACCTGTGTCTTTTAACTTTATTTTCTATGAAGCCGAAAGAGGTCATAACCTCATCAACTGTAAGGTATCACTTTCGGAAGGTCTGATGTAAACCATATATTGATCTGCATAATGCGTAAATCATGTCAGTTCCATTTAGATCCTGAAATCCTTCAGGTTATACCACATAGACCTCTTTATAAGGGTCTTTATTCATGGAAAGTAGTTTTGACAGCCATCTAATGTAACCCTATATCATCATGAGCTACAATTGCCTTAATCACTCAAAATGTATCCTACGAGGATATGAGAGAAAAGTTAACATAAAGTCAACCTTTCTCCCTGAGTGAACTATTAGGCAATTGAGCGAGCCCATAAACTGCTGAACTTTATCCCAAAATCCTTTAGGTCTAATCTTCATTTACAACTAACGAGTTTGCAGTTCTATTGTAAATCAACTGGCTCCTAAACCTTACTATGCTTCATTCATTGCATCTTGTCATTCATTGCATCCCACCGCACATCCGCATTTGGTCCAGAAATAACTTTTATAAAACTAACTAGATTCGAAACATGTTTAATATCATAGTCCTGTACACCTGATAAACTATGTAATCAGATGGGATAACAAGTCGTCCCACTTTAGTGGATTTACCTAACTGTATTAGATCTTGTATCCCCAGAAACCTCTGTGTGTGCATGTATGGGTACTTGTTCCTGTACAGGCACGGTACAAAGACTTAAATCTACCAGAACTAATTGTATGAGTAATAAGTGCATAATAATTGTAATATCCGCCCTGTTATCGTCCGAAGGGTCGAAGGGCCCACCATCATCGTAGACATCGTATTCCAGAAACTTAGATGCTTATGATTCCACTAAATTGGTCCTACCTTCTATACAGTAAAAGTTGTAGCCTTAAAATGATCGAGATATCTTACTAAATAGCAATGAGCAGAACGAGCATGTTATCTTTCTTTATAAGGATTATACTACCTTAGTAGGGAAGCCCCATACACGAATGTGTGTAAGGCTGAGTTTCGAAACTTCTAGATAATAAGGTAGAATAGCCTTGTTCTGCATCGACTTTTTCAAGTCCTTTAAGGTTTAGTTATGCCTTTCGACAACATACCATTTTGCTCAGAACTACTCGGCATAGTGAATTAAGTCACTATTCTAACAATGCAACTGTATAAGGTCTATCGATATCTTTATGTATCAACCTCAACAAATCAAAAGCATGAGTTGACCTCAATATCCTTATTAGTCAACTTACCCCTACAACAGTCATCACATGTTCCCGGATCATCATAATCTAGAATTGAGAAATGCTTTCCTTAATCAATCTCTCAACCCTAGTTCTGGAAATATGGCTTAAACTTTTATGCCACACCATATATGACTTCTCATTCATCAGGTTTCTTCATTTCATAACTTGTTTAGCAAGATACGAAGAAGCATATATCTAATTTGGGGTAAGGCACATTCTATACAAACCATACAATAAGAAAGTTGTACCATTATATTTTGCATTAAACAATAACTGTACAACAGAAGCATTAACTAGAAAACATTAACTCTCTTGATCCAAAATTGGTCAAAAGATCACATATAAAATGTATCGTGTAAAACCCAAATGAACCTTACAATAAGGTTCAGTACATAGATTCCCCATAGATATTACTTCGACTTCTTCATTGTTGTGAACCATTAGTTTCTCCTTCCCTTTATTTGGCTTTATCTTAGATATGAACCCCTGCATCGTGGAAGCACCTTGATCAGATGCTCCACTATATAGCCACCAAATACTTAATGCGACCATCGCGAATTAGATTCATAAATTAATAAGCTAAGGAGTTACTTGATGGTCACAATCTTTCCTTCTAGGCCTTATACTGCTAGCTTCTTTATGTCATGCGAACCTTTACCAGCACTGGTTTGACTAACATCAGCAGGTGGAGAATATTTGAACTTTCTACCTTTGAACTTAGTGGGCTTCATCTTTACCTTCCCTTTAGTTGCTTCGAGGTTTGTAGGAGTAGCAAACTTGAGTTTCTCCTCCTCAGCAACGCATTGGGCTATCAAAGTGTTGAAGTCCCATTCCTCATCCAGCGAATAATATGTTATTACCAGATTACTAAACTCTGGAGGAAGTGTTTTTAGAGTTTGGTGAACAGTGAAGACATTAGGAAGAGGAATGTTTAGCATCTTCAGTCTACAGTGAAGATGAATCATTCTTGATATGTACTCCATTACTCCACCTTCTCCTGTATACCTTATGGAGAATAATTCTTTCATCAAGGCACTTATCTCAACATTAGGTGAGAATGTGTACCTTTGGGAGACATCACCAAGAAACTCCTTCGCTATGTCTGTATCTGAAAGTCCACTAAGCGGATGGTCAGGTAAGGTATGGATCTCTTAATGGTCATAAGACATAATCTGTTAGACCAATCACAGGCTTCATAGGTTGCTTTATGAACTCTGGAGCTCATGGATGTAGGTGGAGATGGCCTATCTGTCCGTATGGTCATATTAACCTCATCTATCTCTATAACATTAAATACATCCTCTATCCACTTCTTTGTATTGAAACTAGTCAGAGTTTCAATGGTGACATTGATTTTGTTGATCGAAAAGGTGACTAAAAAATAATAATGTTTAAATCAACATAAATGTAGGACAATAGCGATACTCAAAGCCATTAAATAGTGTCTTTTCTGAAAATCCGATTACACATATTATGTGACACCTGTGGGCTGAATACATAATATATGCAATTAGACTTCCACATAAAAGCGATCAGAGTACAAACCATCAACTATCATGACACTACCACCTTTGGGCGAATATATCACTTGAGCAACAACTTTCCTCCATCTAATGCTTTTATGTACTTCTCAAAATATTATGTAAGGCCAACACCTTTGGGCAGAATAACCAAACATAAAATTAGAGACATCCCCAACATGCAAGCAGAGCAATTCAAAATACTGACTTAAAAGGCCACTTTGGTGAATACATCCTCATCAACACTCAAAAAGTCCACAAACACGAGGGATACATTTTTATGTTATCCTCACATTTTTTATGGGCATATGGTATGTGACAATGTAACATCAATAAATGTAAAAATCCAAATGCACAGTCTCATTGTCACACACTCGTGCTGAAGACATTATCTGAAAAATTAATTTGAGACTTTCGCAAAGGAAAAATCTTAGTAGAGCGACTATCGCGCATCACTGGACACTGAACAGATCACCCGAGACACAAAAATCTCATGTATCTCCCTTATGGCAAGTTTGTTGCACAAAAATTCACTCAAAAATGACTTTAGAATGTCTTAATACCTTTTTTTCGATCAACTATCATGTGATCCCCAACATTAAACATGAGACCCGAGACACGAAAACTTGAAGCATCTCCCTCATATGATGTCCGAAGCATGAAAATTCACTGGAAATCAAATTCAGAATGCCTTAATTCCTTTTCCTAGAGTTAAAAATTAATTTATTACTAATGCAATAAATTCAGAAAAATGAAAAATTCATTTTATGAATTTTCCAGACCTGGAAACTGTCCTAAACACCTCGGGGAACCCTTATGGGAAATCTGAAATTTTTGTTGTAGTTTTTTCTTTTTAAAACATTGTAGCAATTTTATACGGCTGACGTTAGCGTGATGTCAACCGACACGTCAGTGGTTGACGTTAGCTGCGTGTCTTGCAAAGGGCGCGTGCTGAGCACAAGCACATCTGGCACGTGTCGCGCACTCGTAGACACGCCCATCGATGCTGGCGCATGCATCGCACGTGCTAGACACCCGTCTGGTCAGAATTGCATGACATGTTTGCCTCGTGTTACATATACCCGACTCGTCACAGGCCCCACGCCACTATTCATAGTCGAGCACGTCCCTCGTAAGAAAAAGGCAATTTTTGACGAGTAATAAGTTAATTTTTCACTCTTTCGGGCTCATTTTCATCCCGTTTCGTAAGGCTAAACACATGTATACTACTTTCATGCAATAAAAAGCCAGAAAAATCGAGAAACAGAAGTTAAATATCTGAAAATCTTATGAAGAGAAAATCGAAAAATCTTTGTTTTTAACCGCTTGATCACGTCATTGCTCTGATACCACATTTAATACGTAATGATACCTTAGTTACATATCCTGGATCGAACGTGACAGGGCAAGAAACGAAGAAATACGAAAAATACCTGATTTCGGTCTCCATAACTTCAAATGAACTTTTCGAAGCTGAAACGAGCGCGAATCCACCGCCATCTTCAAGGAAGCTACTCTCGGGACGCGGGTAAGGTCTTTCTACAGTGTTCTCAAAACGTAAGCTTTCTTAATGGGTCAGAGAATCCTTATGCTTACGATTGATATGAGCAACTGTAGGAGACCATAATTTTTATATATAGCTTCCATATCGGGCTTCTCCATCACAAACTTAATATAATAATATGGGTCAAGTTTATACTGATTGAGATCTATTTTTCATTAGAACTTCGACTCGTTGATTTAGATCATTTATTGGGCCACTTTATTATCTTTATCTAGATCAGATTACATAACTTAACCAATAAGTGATTAAAAAATCAAAAGATGCAATAAATAGTTTTCCAATTTTATGATAAAAGACAAAATTGTCCAACAAGGGAAGGCTTGACCCAGCCCATTTCCATCCTTCCCGACTTGGTATTGCACCTCTAAAAGGATTCTTCACAGTAGATTCGATGTAAATCAACATCCTACCTTCAAATTGACTATGATTGGTCGATTTCTCTACGGCCTGTCTGGGCTTTGTCATTGGAGGTCAAATACACTGTGGTCCACTTGTTTTCTTTTTCCTTTTTTTTTTTGGTACATACTCTTGAAAGGTATGATCAAATCCGCAACTTATATAGTTGAGGAATACCATTTTCATCAAATTAAATGCTTCAATATGTCATCCATCGCAGATGGCACAGTTGAACGTCATAGGTTGCATCACTAATTCAAACTTTCATCAGCCTCAAAAGGAATGATTCCTTAAATATAAGGTGGCAACGTGAGGTAGCTCATAGCTATAGGTAAAATGTTCCCAATTCCTATGGCTCTGGTCTAGGGAGAGCAGTGAGTGTCGTTGGTTATTTGCCTCCCATTTATGACAGTTCTACTGTACCAAGCAATTCCAGCTTCATGCTTCTTTCGACAAGGCATCAAATGAATCAATTACGTGGACCCAACTCAAGATTCTTGCACCACTCGAATACATGTTTCCTCGAAAAAGTTGATTCTGTGGGAAAATGACTGTTGCAATACGAAAACTTGCGATTGTGGTGGTGAATACTTACTGTAAGTATCTCTTATCCTGTTTCTATTTATATCACGTTTCAAACGACTTGCCAAGGGTTTTGCTTCAACCTTCAAGCATTTGAGATAACAATGTAGAGCCCATTGGCACTATTATAGAATCTTTTAATAGCAGTGAAAACAACGAAGAAGTGCACCAAGTGTTGTTGGAACTTGGGAGCAATATAGCAGATTAGCAAATTATATTTAGAGAGAAAAAAGATAATTTTGGTTAGACAACCACTAGGTTACAGAACTGTACAGACATGCACTACGCGTATTGTACATGAATCAGAGGCAGGTAGTGGCTAACAAAGACTTTGTTCCGCTACCAATATGTGTGAAACGTTTATGGGTCCAGAATGAAAGCAATAAAATCAAAAGCAACTTAAGAATCCTTTCTAGTACTATCCATCTGGTTACTGACAGCACGAACAAGGTTTCCTGTGTTGGTTAATCTCTCCGAAACAATAATCTTAAATTAATTAATCGTGGACTCGCCACGTTATGCCTCCAATCATTGCGTGGGAGAACAAAATGGACACGCGTGTGATAGTTGCCACACTCATATTAGTAATCACTTGACATAGGAAGAAGATAAGCACACAATTCCGCGTCTGGGATTGGTCGATTCTTTCCCGGGGATCAGTATGTTTGACAAGACTCCAAAGATTACAGGACTTTTCCTAGTAAGTGTTTGTCTGTTGTAAGAGATGCATTAAGTCAACTCAACTTTGCTCCATTTTGTAAAAACTCCACCCTGGCTAATTCTTAGAAGATACCGAATTAATTCTTGAAACCAGAGTTGATTTATACTAAATTTAAATTTTGATAACAAAATTTACTGCTCAGTCTAGCTGGTTGCTGCTGTGTAAGAAATGAGTTTGTGTCTCAACTAATTTTAGCAAATCACCTTCTGCATATTGAATGGTCCTGAATCTACCCCATGTATAGGGAAGGTTCCCTGGTAGTGCACTTTCCCACTTCCAAGGGCATCCAGTGATGTTAAACTTATGGTTATTGACAACGAAGCGTTGCTTGATGTTAAGGTGCACGTACTGATCTATGCTGGTACCATTAAAGCTTTGTGGTTTTGGGTGGTGCGGTTCGTCAACCGCTAAAAAATAATAAAAAGGTGTTCAAACTGCTTTATTACTAAAAAATAAAAATTATTCATTATGTCAAGATAAGAACTCGTGGCCACCTAATTGGATCCTTCCTTTGCATTAATATGTAGTGATCAAATGGTTAAACTTTTAGTTTAGATTTGAACCAATTAACAAATCCCAATTGTTTATCATTCAAATGAAAAGTTCAATCAGCAAAGATATCATTGTGGTCCTTTATTTTTCTCAAACGTTTCATATTCATGACAGTACACTGTTAGTGAATATACAAAACTAATTAAGTTGGCCTCACACAACAGCTTAAGCTATTGTAGTGAAACGGTCACTTAATATGGTATCAGAGTTTTTTTGATCAAGTGGTCGTGAGCTCAAATCCTACCACTCACCTATTATTCAGTACAAGGTAAAGTGAGCTTGTGCAAATTTTAAGCCCAAAAAGCTTTCACTTAAGGAAGTGTGTTAGTGAATATATAAAATCAATTAAGTTAACTTCACACAACAGCTTAAGCTACTGTGATGAAACGGACATTTAACAACATAACAGTAATTGAATAATCAGTAGGACATATTTCACCCTTAAAAAGAGACTCATGGCGCTCTGAAGGAACCTGGAATTTCATTATATATGCCTGGATATATATATAGCCATTTATAATAGATAACGTCAATTTATTTATCAAATGCCCTCGTTTGCTTATTTCCCGTAGATTTTGATGACAGCGTTATACACACATTCCCTGTTCAGGTCAAGTGTGCTTGGGCCACAAGTTATGATCAAATGTTAAAGATTATTAGGTTTAACTGTACCTTTAGAACAAATAACAAAGGTGAAGAGAAGTGGGTGACTTTATTACACAAGCAAAATGCCTATATATAGGCAAGGTCACCACCTGCAACATATAGATATAGATATAGTCATCCTACGTTGTCTTCTTTTTCATTGCTGATTCAGTTTTTCTGTTAAAACTAAAACTCTACATCTGCAATGGAAAACAAAGGTTATACCGAAGATGGAACCGTCGATCTTCGTGGGCGTCCTGTCCTTGCATCTAATACCGGAAAGTGGAAAGCTTGCGCTTTTCTAGTTGGTAAGCGCATATGTTTTGCATGTTAATAGCTATCGGAGGGAGGACTAAACAACGCTTTCTTTTCAAAACACTCCAACTTTTGTGTCTTTTCTTTGAAGCTCATCATTCATTGGTTACTCTGCTACAAGATCATATTCAAACTTTTTGGAAACTAATTAAGAAATTGAAACTTTACTTCCATCCTTTTTGGAAAGGACCAACGAAACCTTCAGAAGAGTTAGTACTTGGACAATCTTGAATTAGTTCGTTCAGTGTTTATGTTGGTTGCTTATAGTCTTGAGCCCAATCAATTAAACAGGGTATGAAGCGTTCGAGAGGATGGCCTTTTACGGAATAGCTTCAAATTTGGTGAATTACTTAACGACCCAGCTTCATGAAGACACAGTGTCGTCAGTTAGGAATGTGAATAACTGGTCAGGATCAGTGTGGATCACTCCAATTCTTGGTGCCTATGTAGCTGATACTTACTTAGGTCGATATTGGACGTTCACGGTCTCCTCTCTTATCTATGTCACGGTAAATTTGATTTCTTCAATCATGATATCATCCATGAACACATCATTAGTTTCAACGGTTGTCTAGTAAGCTGCATTAAAAAGGTCATATTCACCAGCTCCGAAACGGACAACTCATTTGTTTGGAGTTAAGGCATCATATTCATTCATTCATTCATTCTAGGTAGCAGTAGAATGTCGCGATCAAGTGAGAAATTGATCCATCTGGGCATGCAGGGAATGATACTGCTAACGATGGCAGTTTCACTAAAATTCATGAAGCCAACATGTGAAAATGGAGTATGCAGCAAGGCGTCTCAATCACAAATTGCATTCTTCTACTCAGCTCTCTACATCATAGCCATAGGGGCTGGAGGGACAAAGCCTAACATATCAACCTTTGGTGCAGACCAGTTCGACGATTATAACCCAAATGAGAAGAGGTTAAAGGTGTCCTTCTTTAACTGGTGGATGTTCAGCGCTTTTACAGGAGCCTTATGTGCCACTATAGGCCTCGTTTACATTCAGGAAAATATGGGATGGGCCATGGGCTATGGTATCCCAACAGTAGGACTTGCGTTATCATTGTCCATATTCTACTTAGGGACGCCTATGTACAGGCACAAAGTTAGAACTACCAAGAGCCCAACAACCAACCTAATTCGAGTCCCCCTTGTCGCTTTCAAGAATAGGAGGCTACAACTCCCTAACAGTCCCACTGAACTTCATGAATTTGAGTTGCAATACTATAACTATAATGGTAGCCGAAGACGTCAGGTCCATCACACCCCAATCTTTAGGTGAGTTCTTGTAATTATCTAAATTGTACCTGGGCAAAAGTGGTCACCGTTGCAGAGCAATCACAGTGATAAAACTCTTTCTTTGTAAAATCGCTAACATATGGCTGTGAACGAAATTTTGATCTGTTGACAGGTGCTTGGACAAAGCCGCAATAAAGAATGGCAACGTCAGCTCACCATGCACAGTGACGCAAGTAGAGGAATCCAAGCTTGTACTTGGGATGTCCTTGATATGGCTAGTGACCTTAATCCCAAGCACATTATGGGCACAGATCAACACTTTGTTTGTCAAACAAGGCACCACCTTGGACCGTAGCTTAGGTCCTAACTTTCAGATTCCAGCGGCTTCGCTGGGGAGCTTTGTGACACTCTCTATGCTTCTCTCCGTGCCAGTGTATGATCGTTGGTTTGTACCATTCATGCGAAAAAGAACAGGAAACCCAAGAGGAATCACACTGCTTCAGAGGCTTGGGATTGGATTTGCAATCCAAATAATGGCCATAGCAATTGCTTATGCAGTTGAAATTCGAAGAATGCATGTTATAAAAGGGCAAGGCATTATCGGACCAAAGGAAATTGTTCCCATGAGTATACTCTGGCTTTTGCCTCAGTATGTTGTACTGGGGATAGCAGATGTGTTTAACGCTATTGGAATGCTAGAATTCTTCTACGATCAATCTCCTGAAGAAATGCAAAGCCTAGGAACTACGTTCTTCACCAGTGGGATCGGAGTTGGAAACTTCCTGAACAGTTTTCTAGTAACAATGGTTGACAAACTCACAAGGCAACCTGGAGGCAAGAGTTGGATTGGTGACAACTTGAACGACAGTCACTTAGATTACTACTACGGATTCCTCGTGGTTTTATCTACATTCAACTTGGTACCTTTTTTATGGGCATCTGGTAGATTCATTTACAAAAATGAAACCATGAAAATAAATGATGGCTGTATCCACACGGAGGCCAAAACCTTGGACACACTCCCTCAGGTGTAAGGATCGAAGCAGACTGATATTCTCGTTAAGGTGTTTTAGATTTTAAGTTGATAGTAATTTTTCAGTGACGTTGCTTAGTAAATCAGCATAATTTGGCATCTTCATTCCTTTAAATCAGTCTAATTCCAATCCAATTGTACAAACATAAATTGAAACAAGAATAGGATTGGAAGTTTGTATTGGTGTGTGCTACTAGTACCTTGTTTTACTTCAGTGTAACCTAAATGTTCAGTAAAATGCTTACTTATTTCATCTGCGAGTTGCCTACTGTATGGTAATGAAGTCATAACGGGGGTGTTCTTGAAATGATAGAACATCGGCCTTCAGTCAAACAGCTAGCCCTTATGTTAGACTGGTACACTGTTAGGGAGGCCCAAGTCCAACATCATATTTATTTCGTCAGTTTCTGTTAGTTTCAAGACAACAAATCCAGGCTTCTTGTTGAGTTTAATTCTTAGGGGGGAAGCTGGAACTGGAAGAGACTGATAACACGTTTATATTCTGACATAACAATGAGATGCTGAGTAAATGACGATTGGCCATTCTTTTGTCACTATTGAACGGAAAGGATCAACTCATTGTTGAAATTTCTCTAGTAGCTTACCAACCAATTGATACAAAATCAAACCTCATAAATAGCACCTTTAATTTTCTCATCCTTAAGCATTTAATGTCTTGATTATTAATTATGTATCGCACAATCCTCACCACCCCCAACCCCCCAATCAATGCATATCCCGTCTTGTACAAGTAAGGTGGATTGAAAAACCGAAGAAGAAAAGCTAGTTTTAAAGTGAGACCTGTTGGAATTATTTATTATGCAGGAAACGTTAACAGGGTTCATTAAACAACACATATATCATAATTTGTAAAGTTTGTAATATGTTAAATAAGTTAAGTAATATCTTTTTACATTTTTTATGTAAAAGAATTAGATGAGAAGAGCTAGTTTTGGATGTTTATTAAGCATCGATAGAATTATACAGCCTCTCCGACGACTTCCAACATTATTAAGTAGAAGGGATAGGGTCTGGAATCCGTTTTGCAACCGACATATCTAATCTACTACAGTACCGAGCCGTTTACTTGGACGACGGACGATTGTTATCCTTCACAAATACCATTGACCATGTCACGATTTATAATCTTCAAACACACATCTACTTTATCATTCAAACTAGTCGTCACAAATACAACTGGTGATTTGAAAGTAACAGCATAAAGAAAATTATCCAGGATGTACAAAGCCCATTCCAGTTGGTTGGCACAATAGCAACATCTTACTCTAGCCCTTTATCTGTTAATGCGGCTAGTGTTCATGGCTATGGGTACAGTTACGTACCTACTAGTATCCGCTAGTAAAATGGTACCTAAATATAATTATTGCACCGATCAATACTTAAAGTATCGGATTGAATTGTAAATTTTAAAAGTTTATAGATTAATTTTTTTTAAAAAAAAACTAAAGCTAAAGACACTTCTAGGCTCTGGTGGCACATATCTTCCCTTCTTTTCTTTTTTCTTTCCTTACATCCTTTAAACTCCTTTAATTATTAATATTAATTTATCTTCAAAGAATTTGTCAAAATGCAATTTTTATAGTTATAAAGGAAAAAATTATTGTTGATTTGCTTATGCTTATGCTTGGAACAATATGTTTATGAATTTCTCTTCAAATATCACATTTATATTTAAATTCTTTAGGAATACTAAAAAAAGAATAAGAAATTAGTACTTTTCTCATACTCTCAATCATATTAATATACATTTTTTTTCTACTTGAGATTTCTTGATAAAAATAATATAAAATAATTTCTTATTTAATAAAAGTCTAATAACATAATTATATCTACAATTATGTATATATATATATTATAAGGAAAAATAATTTCTTATTTTTATTAATTTTGATTAGTAATATGAACAAATGAATATCTGTGTGTGTGATTGAATTAAAGTTTCACATTTTATTGATTACTATAAGATATATTTATGTGAGATTGTTAGCTTTTAAGTTGTCCTAAAAATCTAATTAAGACAAATTTATAATAAACTTTAAATTGTAAATATGTGTTTAGAGGATGAGCTAGTGTATCTTTATCTTTGTATCAAAATACTTGTATAGAAAAATATCTATTTCTTTAATTTATATCAAATTTGTACAAAACAAAGGTTTAAATATAGTTATGTAATAAAATTTTAGGTAACAATTACTAATAATAATTAAAATTCTCTATGTAACATCCCAGATCACAGGTTTACAGATATTGTCCACTTTAGGCCTTGGCCCAGCTAAGCCCTCACGGTTTTGCTTTTTCCAAAGCCTTCTTAGGAGGTCACCCATCCTAGAACTACTCTCCCGCAAGCACGTTTAACCTCGAATTGTTCCGATGGGATCCGGTGTATTAGGCCATGGAAAACGCGTCTGTAAGGGAGAGATATCCATATCCTTATAAGGCGTACTTCGTTCCCCTCTCCAATCAATGTGGGATCTCACACTCTAAGTATTAGTGATATACTAATTATCTAAACTTGTAAGAGCTTTAAAATTGCAATTTTTAGTTCTATAAAAATTAATGAGTTAAAATAATAGAATCATATACTCTTTAGAATTAGAATAAAGTTTCATGATTTCATTTCATTTCTTCTCTTCTTTTCATTTTACTTATATTTGATGTATATATTAAATTTCATACACGTGACATAAAAATAATTGTAAATATTTTTGTTTCAGATTTCACTTATAGTTGATTGTTTCCTAATTATAGATATTTATTATTCTTTTTATTTGATGTTTTGATGTAATGTTATTTATTATATGATGAAATTATATAATATTTTAAGTACTTTTTATTTTCTTTATTTTATATTTGTATGATCTTTTTTACTATTAATATATGTCTAATATGTGAAAGGTAATATTAATATAAATTAATACATTGTTATTATTATAATTTTTAGAGACAAGATTAATATAAAATATAAAATATAAAATACAATATATTAAGGGACTATTTTTTAATTTTAAAAAAATTCAGGAACTATTTTATAAATTTAAAATGTTATCCGAAACAGTACGCAATATTGAGCCTAATACAGTATTGCATCATAATCAAATCTGGTACAGGAATTGGTACCTTATCCATAAAATTGCTAGTGCTTAGGTTTATGATGTCTATTATGATCATGTTAGCAAAAATTTTTGGGAATTTTAGTTATCTGAGCATTTAAGTAAGCTTATATCACAGGAAGTAAACTCGAGTCAGCCCGTCACATATAAAATATATAATCGCTGAGTTGATCAAATGGAACCATGGAAGAGCCGTTGCTCAATGGTAAAGAGCTATTATCATATTATATTACATGTGGATGGAAAAGTCCATCAAAGACAAAAAAAAAAAAAAGTAGAATGGGATGTTTTAGTCAACAAGTAATTAGAAGCACGATGAATTTGAGAGCTATAATATATCCATAAGATGTAAAGGGTGTGAGGGAGCAGACATTAGTCATATTCGGTGAACATTAGTACTTGCTATATATTCATGTACTTGCTATCACCTTGACTTTTATTGGGGAACATTAGTAACAATAGGAACTTTGATTAACGATAAGAAAGCGACGTCCAAAGAGGCTTATAGAATGGTAATAGTTTAGAGTTATACATTAAGAAATGTATCATTCACTTGATTGATCAATTGATTCAATTGGTGACTTAACATGTCATGGAAAAATTGATACGTCATGCTCATCGGTTCACCAAATGCAGATTTATGGGACCTTCAAGATTTAGTGCTTTTTCAATTGGATGATTCCTCAAGTATTAGTTTTATTTTTCTATTATAATGTAAAATGTTAAGGTAGACTTTATAAATGAACTAAACGAAAGTCTTCGATGTGCAAATTATGCATACATGTACACCGAAACTTCCAAACAGTTCACTAGAGAACATTGACGAATAATAATATTAATTTAATCGCATCAAATCTAGTTTAATTAATTTTACAAGCAATATGTTAAGGATCCCTCCTTAATCACTCATTCAAACTATGCGTTTTGGGGGTTTTAGTTATGTAAGAGACGGCGTAAATCCGCGTGAACTAAAAGGCTCCCGACACGATGTTGAAGTTTATAATTTTGATTACCGGTCAAACTATCTTTGCATCTACTTCAGGATATGGTGAAGAAAGCTATCTTTGCCTTTCCTTTTCATGGTCTATTTCGTCTTCAACAAATGAGATACATGAAGTTGTTCGAATAACACCCCAATTGTTGAAAATTCGTTACCAAAAACACTGGAATCTTTTGACCAATCCACCATGTTCCACATTACAAGTCTTCTTGGCATGCAATTCTAACGGTCTAAAAGAGGCGTTCCCACTTAATTTCTAGACATAACAAGTCCTAATCCTTCACATATTGTCTCTAATCAAATATTAAAACATCAGCATCCTGTTTACTGTACTTTGTCTGTAGACTTTAACAAAGAGAGTGCCATGCACTCAGTTTTTAGTCTACGTGTTAGGTAACCTGCCGCCCGCCATTTGACGCCTTGAGAATGCTTCCCCTATATATTCTTGCCATCTTTCATGCAGCCACATTACTCAGCAGGCACTTAATTGAAAAAAAAGTTCTTTCTACAATTCTATCAATGGCCGCATTTTCAGTCTTCGAGGCCGTTAATGTCGCTATAGTACTACTTACTCTTTTCACAGGGACTGGTCATGCCCAACTCACAACCAACTTCTACTCACGTTCCTGCCCAACTCTTCTTTCAGCCGTAAGCCCCGTTGTTCAATCCGCCATTAACAGGGAAGCACGAATGGGTGCTTCTCTTCTTCGCTTATTCTTCCACGACTGCTTCGTCAATGTAATTCCTTTCGTGCAAACTTTTTCATTTGAAACTTAATCCTTTAATTTCAGTTTTGGGCATGCATGCAATATGTTTAGCACAAAACAAACATAAATCATGCCTAGTTTACGAATAATAAAAATGATGGTTGCATGAAAGGTCAAAGAAGAAGTTAATCCACTGAACAAACTTAATTACGTCTAGAAGCTAAATGGGTTGACATATTAGTATTAACCTCCTTGTTAATTATATTCAAATGGTTTAAGACATATTGTCTGAAGTAAGCTTCTATTTTTTTTCTCCCTAAAAATGGACTTTGAGTGTCTCTATGATATATAGGGATGTGATGGCTCAGTTCTATTGGATGACACACCTTCCTTCACCGGAGAAAAGAACGCAGCTCCTAACAGCAACTCTGCCCGAGGATTCGAGGTGATCGACAGCATCAAGTCTGCTGTGGAGAAAGTGTGCCCTGGTGTCGTCTCATGCGCTGATATATTGGCAATTGCTGCTAGAGACTCCACCCACTTCGTAAGTTTGTTTTAACATTAATCTATGAATATGATCATAATATTATTTAATTACGTAATAATCAGTTGACTAATGGAATGTTGGTTGCCCACATGTGTAGCTTGGGGGCCCTCACTGGGATGTTAAACTGGGAAGAAGAGATGCTAGAACTGCAAGCCAAGCTGCTGCTAATAATAGCATTCCACCTCCTACTTCTAACTTGAACCAACTAGTCTCTAGATTCAACGCTCTCGGCCTTTCCACCAGAGACCTTGTTGCTTTATCTGGTAATTCGTTTCCTTCAATCAACGGATGCTTGATCTTTGTTTACGAAGATTTTGTTTATATGTATTTATGGTGCTACTGACATATTAATTAGGGTCACACACAATCGGACAAGCACGATGCACTTCCTTCAGGCCAAGGGTCTACAATGAGACCAACATAGACACTTCATTTGCTAGAACAAGAAGATCAAACTGCCCAAGCAGCGGTGGCTCAGGGGACAACAACTTGGCACCACTTGACTTACAGACTCCTACTTCTTTTGAGAACAATTACTTCAAGAACTTGATTAATAGGAGAGGACTCCTTCACTCTGATCAACAATTGTTCAATGGTGGCTCCACTGATTCTATTGTGCGTACTTACAGCAACAGTGAGAGCACATTCAGAAATGACTTTGTAACTGCTATGATTAAGATGGGAGATATAAGCCCGCTCGTCGGATCAAGGGGACAGATCAGAAGGAACTGCAGAAGAATGAATTGATTCCTTATCATGCCTTACCGCCTCTTTCGGCTTTGATCTTACTCCAAGTTTATAATCGTTTCTTTACTTAGTCATGTCAAGTTGGGTTTTGTTGGAACAAGGAATGTCATGTGGTCAACAGCATTTAATTCTGCTTTTGTTTACATAAATGAAATTTCTAATTTCGAGTTCTACTCTTATGGTACGGACTATTTTATTTGAAACATGAAATAATTCTCCAGTCCAGTCTCCACTGCCCCAATAAATGTTAAATAATAATGTTTATTATATAACTTGAAAATATTAAATAATAAAATAATTAAGCTACTCCTCATCGTATGAGCAATCTCATTAAAATTTTGATCAACTTTTATTAAAGTTGTATATCTTTATATGGTTAACATCTTTTTGGGTCTTTCTTAACATATGAGCTTCTTAACGGGAATATCTACGAACTTACTTAAGTAACGAAAGACCTTAGCAGCTATTTATAGTAACTTTATTAAGACCTCGTCATTACAGGTCCAATACAATCAACACACTCTGATTATGAGCCATTTTCTTCATTCAATTTCAACTCATTTAACTAAATTCTTTATTAGGCTTCTTTATTATTTTTAATGTGGATCAAAGTTGATTTTTTCAACCGAAAGTTTATAAAACCTCGTAATTAATAATTCTCATTGATAAAATCACTATCATTCTCCCCCCTTGGAAAAATATTAATTATAGTAGTTGTAACAAGAAGAAAAACAGTAAAAATGGTTAAGCAAAATCCATGTATAGGTCAACCGATTAAAAACATTTGATCTAAAGATAATGAAAGTCTATCATTTGGTCCTGTAAGGCTTTCGATACTGGAAAATATTAAATGCCATACACTACAACAAAAATAACATACAGTAACACTAGACAGTAACACTTTTGAGAATATGTTATAAAATACCTATCTATGGTAACATTATATCTTAAAATGTTATGATTCCTAATTTGATAAGTAACACTTTATGATTTTATAACATATAATTTATCATTAATAACAATTTTTTTAAGTGTTACTAAACATTGTAAAAGGTTACTATTTTAAGATGTTACGAAAGTGATGTAAAATAATGACACTTTATATGAGTTACTTTAATAATAAA
>JANKOE010000206.1:20156485-20179299 GCA_026284465.1 Erythroxylum citrifolium | reverse complement strand
ACATGCGTCAGTGGAGTGTCCTAACATCAAACATATTCCATATACCTTTGCTTCTTCTTTCTTTGTAACCGCAATTTGTTGCACCAAAGATGTAAGGTCATCCAATCTTTTCTCCAATGTTGTCACATTCACTTCATTCACGTGTTTTGAACCATGCCCAACACATATCCCAAATTGTTGTGTATTGGAAGCCATATTCACTATTAAGTCCCTTGCGACTATCGATGTTTTGTCAACTAAAGCACCACTGCTTGCAGCATTAATCATACATCTATCTGTGAGCAAAAGACCTTCGTAGAAGTATTGAATCAACAACTGGTCGATTATTTGGTGATGGGGAGAGCTAGCGCAGAGTTTCTTAAATCTTTCCCAGTATTCGTAAAGTGTCTCTCTTGTACGTTGTCGAATGCCACAAATTTCTTTCCAGATGTTGGCTGCTCTTGATGCCAGAAAATATTTCTCAAAGAAAAGCCTCTTCATTTCAACCCATGTTTGCAAATTTTTTCCGGTTGAATAGTACAACCAATCTTGAGCATCATCTTTAAGAGAAACTGGGAAGGCTCTTAATTTAATTTGCTCTTCCATCACATTTGTTGGCTTCATTCCCTTGCAAACTACATCAAATTCCTTCAAATGTTTGTAAGGATCCTCTCCCAGTAGACATTTGAAAATAGGTAATAAATGGATCGGCCTAGATTTTAATTCAAAAGTATTATTGTCACCTAAATTTGGAAAGTTGATGCAGTGGGGCTGTTGACCACCCGTAGGTGTGGCTAGGTCACGAAGAGTGCGGTTTGCTACCATCCGTTCCATTTTCTACACTTACTGTTGCTATTTCGTTTGTATTTGTAACTTTTTAGCTGTCTTCTCGATCTCTTAATCGAATAGCAATTGAGTGGTTTTGTCTACTTGTGTAACATACATATACCGTTGAGAAATTCGCTGACAACGGCGCCAAAATTTGGTACTACTGTCGCCTGCAACCAAATTAATACTAACTCTAGCAATGTAAAATGTAGTTAGAGAAGAGTTGAGATTGTTCCAACGAGGAATTTTAACAGTGAAGAATATACGAGTTCAAAACTAAAACAAAGGGGGGGTTTGGTTTACGTAAATTTGAAAAATTAAAAATAGATGAAATTGAAAATTAACAAAAATAATCAGATCTAGAAATTCAGTAAACAAACCTTGGTTTCGAGTCACCGATGTTATCACACTAATATGGATCCTCGATATAAAGTTCAATCCAATAACAAACATTCATTATTGGGTGATGTTTTCTCTTAAGATTAAATGAATACAAACATGTATTCTAAACATTCTTATTAGTCAACAACTTAGATACGATCTTAAGTTTAATTGATTAATAGCTTTAAGAACTAAGAAACCAATAAACAAGACAACATATGTATGACATGCATTTAATCAAGTTAAGTATCTTCTTAGAACTTCCAACTTTGACGTAAATATGGTAATCCTAATTGCCACTTGGGATTAGCAAAATTGAACGTCATATCCTACTAATCTGACTATTAAACAAATCAATTCCTAGTTGCGCACCTTAAAAATCAACCAATTCAATTGTAAAATGCAATTCAGAAGACACTCAATATTCATCAATGAAACAAACTTTATTTGGAAATCTCACACATAATAGATGTTAAAAAGGTTCCCTTCAACCAAGAAGAAAGGTTTAGCTACTCATAAGAAAAGTAAAAACCAACAAACAAATAGCAAAATACAAAGTCTTCATCCCTATACTTTTCCTAGAAAATACGAAAACTCCTAGAAAAACTACTGTAGAAAATGTAAAACTTCCTAATAATATTTTTCATGAACAATAAAGAAAATCTTCATTTATGCTCTTTGATCTCGTCTTTCTTTCCGTGATCTTCAGTAGATAATCTTTTCCCCATATGCTGGCTGTGGATCCCCATCAGTAAGGTAGCAATCTGATTCTCAAGATCATAAAAATATTAGGTGAATCAAATCTAAATTTAAAAATAGATTTTGCAGGTATTCTTTATCCTTGCACGTGCCCACACTTAGTCAATTATTTTTCTGTCATTCTAGAGTTTTGGATTATCTTTGCTTTCACTACATTTTTTTGATTCAATTTCATCTTTCAAGTGTTGAAAATCATATGAGAATAATTAAGAAACAAATCCATCAATTTTGAATAATAATTTCAACACGTTAAAAAGATTTATATACAAAATGAGCACAAAATGACAACTTAACAATTGTTGTTTCATATTTGGCTTACGAACAACTCACGATTCACTTTGATTCCTACTTTATTGTTTGGCTCATAAACAACTCAATTTTTGCACACTTCGTGAATTAAGTTACTAATGAGTGCTAACTCTTAATATTATATGTTAAAACATATCATAAATTTTATTGATAATTCAAGATTAACTATGGATTTATAAAATCAGAGATAATGTGATATATATTTTTCATTGTTATTAGGATATTCACTATGTCTTATTATTTTAATTTTGGCATTTTTGATTATTAGATATTTAGATAATGATTAAAAATAGTAATCAAGAAGTCTTACTTGAATTGGATTCTTGGATAAGTGTTGTTGCACAAATAGAAGTCCATCTTGAATGAAGATTGTACTAGATCACGTTTCTTTTTGAGATATGAATAATGCAAGATGACGTGTGTGATTGTGGCGTGAAGGTTTCTAAGGTCTTGAATTGTTACTACCACGTGACTCTATTCTTTGAAGGATATACGTAAGTTATTAAGTGATTCTTTCCTTGGTGGATGTTGGCATTGAAGGATCGCATATGTAGCGTAAATAAAAAATTGCAATCCTATATTCATCTATTGCGTTTAACAAACTAACTAATATTAAGAACAAGCAAAAATAAATGCCTGGAATTTATGAAGATTAATCGATACTAAAATTTGAAAATACGAAGTCTCTATGTACTGCATGTCGAGAAATATATCCCGTTTTCTACACTTGATATGGCTATGGTTAAATTTTGAAGAACTCTTTCTTCGAGAATAGAAAAAAAAACAATTTTTTTCTTTTTTCTCTTGTTTGTTTCTTTAACGTATAGAGAACGGAAAAAATGAAAAAGAATATATTTCACATACTCTTTTATCTGTAAGTCATATTATAACGTTTCCTTTTCAAAAACGTAAACAACCTCCTCACAACACCTTCGAATCATTATTTCGTTTTGGTTAATAATAAAACAAAAACAATAACCACCATCTGACGCTTTTATTTTTCTTTTGATTTTTTTCGTTTTTAAAAATAATTATTATTAGTTATAAAATGAAATAAAATAAAAATATTTTATTTTATTCATTTATTTTGTACAAGAGAATTTCTAATATTAATTATATTTTCTGTGCTAGCAAAATAATAATAATATGCCATATAGATTATTTAATAAATTATCTCATAATAAATTAAATAATCATAAACCACAAATATTATACTCGTAATTGTGTGACCACATAGATTCATCACTAAGCCGGTAGTAATTAATCTAATTAATTACTAATCAAAGTTGGCATCTAGCAACACTCCTCAACGACTAGATAGCGTGAAGTAACAACTTTACAAAGATGAAACCTGGTTAAGGATAATGTATAATCCCATAGCAAAATGGTTAAGTGCGCCTTCCCTTCTTATTCGGCAAAAAGGAATTTGTCCATTGATTCTGGCTTCTTTCTTGAAAGTAGTGTCCAAATCGACTGTTGCTTCAATAAAGCATGCATCTTGATGCGACACAAACTGAAGTTGTTCTTCCCAATAAATTTATCGATCTTAATGTTATGTGATGACATCTCTACGCTTGATTAATAGATTCAAACAAAACCAAAAGCTCTAATACCAGTTTGTTACAGAAAATAAAGCAAGAAAAAAGAAAAGAAAGGAAAACAAAACAATCAATCACATAGCACATAGATTTACGTGGTTCACCCCAATTGATTAGGGTTACGTCTACGGGCAACGACAAATCACAAATTCACTATCAGAAAGAGGAAGAATTATAAGAGGAGTGCGGCTAGGGTTTTTCATCCACACCTAGCCCTAAAATAGATGGAGTTTATATATTACTCCAATACAAAATACTGAAAGTACCGAAAATATCCCTGAATAATAAGTCGAAGATTCAAGGCATATCTAATAGAGTAGATATTAATTTCATACTCCATATATAATCGGAACATTGTACAATAAAAAGAATAAATTATATGGAAATCATGCACGAAAAGGTTAGTCAAAAGCACTTTGACATTCAAAAATATTTGAGTGGTCATGAAATGTTACTAGATGCTAATCTTGATGTATAATTATAATTGTTTAATTGGAGAATTAAAGATAAATTAAAAGAAGTTTTAATTTATCTTAGAATTATAATTTATAATCATTGCCAACAGATTTGGGAACCTAATGAGTCTCACATAAAGAATGGGTTGAAGAAAGCAAAGATATTTTAATCAAGTTAGACTTAATTATAAAGTTTGAGAAACTTTATGATTAAATATGATATATTTAATAAATAAAGATTAATATGAGATATTAGATCTTATTTGGGCATAATTAGTATTTAAGTAGAATTATTTGTAATTGTAATTAGAGTTTAATTGAAATTAGAATTTAATTTCAATTAAATTACTAAAATATCCAAAACTTGTTATAAATAAACTTAAGTTCTAATGAAGCTAACACTTCTTACTTAACCCTTTTTGTAAGAGCTATAGAGTTCTCTCAACCTGTTTTGTGGATATCGTTAGAGGTTAGACACTTGTGCGACTACAATGATTAAGATAAATCAGTTTCGGAAATGATTCGTGAGATGCACCAAGAATATGATCAACTTCTAAATAAGGTACTAATTAAGATTAATGCTTTATGATTTAATTGTTAATCATTTTATAGAATTAAAGTGATTTTAAATTTTAAGAAATCAAAATAAGAAAATCTGTCATAATTATTTCGCTGCGATCGAGATTAGATTCCATCCTGATTTTTTAATAAACACACCATATCGGGCAATGGTCTTAGCCAAACTAACCCATCATAGATCATGTCTTCACCCATTTCTACATAAACATGGTAAGAGAGCAGATCCACGCCTAAACTTCACATTTGATAAGCAACGGGAGCAAGCTCATAGATGGAGGCTCAATATGATGACACCCCATAATTGAAATCTTTCATGTCAAAAAAACTAGAAGAGCTTCTGTTGCTTTCGATCCCTGTAAATCTTCATTCTCAAAATTTTCTAAGCTGCATTGAAATCTTTCATGTCAAATTTTGTACTAAGAAGTTGTTTTAGCTTCCAAATATCTGACATGTTCTGAGACGCAATGAGCATATCATCTACATACAATACCAATTAAATGTATGAATCATCATTGAGCATGTTGTGATACACTAAACAATCATATGGACTTTTGTTGTAGCCATGATTTGTCATAAAATATCAAACCTCTTGTACCATTGTCTTGGAGATTGTTTCAGCCCATATAGAGATTTCTAAAGCTGACAAACATGGTCTTCCTTTCCTTGAATGGCAAAGCCCTTTGGCTGACTCATAAAAATTTCTTCTTCAAGCTCTCTGTTTAAGAAAGTTGTTTTCACATCAAGTTGGTCTAACTTTAAGTCCTGATATGCTACCAAGTCAAGTAGCACTCGAATCGAAGTGTGTTTGACAACTGGAGAGAAATCTCATTATAATCAACTCTTTCTTTCTAACTATACCCTTTAGCAACTAGACGTGCTTTGTATTTTGTACCTTCAGTACTTGAAATTCCTTCCTTTTTCTTGAAGACCCATTTATAGCCAATTACTTTTCTTCCCTTAGGTAGCTTAACAAGCTCCCAAGTCTGATTGTTAAGAAGAGATTCCATCTCCTCACCTATAACTACAATCCACTGAGTTGATTCTGAAACTGTAATTGCTTCACGATATATGTAGGGCTCTAGGGACTCCACTTCTTCTGCCACTTGCAATGCATAAACTACCATGTCTTCATATTTCTAAGGAGCCTTAATCTACCTACGAGGACAATCAGTAGCAATGCTATATGTTGGCACTTGTTCTTATTTATTCTCTATTTTTGATTCAACATACGAATGTTCTTTAATCAGTTTAGTAGGTAATGAACCTTGTGAATGGCTATTACTTGGAGTTGCTTCAAACTCCACCTGCTTATCAACACCATCTTCTTTTCCTGAAACAATAGACTCAACAATTGGGTAAAGCATAGAATTTTCATCAAAAATTACATTTATACTCATAATAACTCTACATTCAAATGGAGACCAGATTCTGTAACTGTTACCCTAGCGTCATAACCCATAAATATTCCTATCTTTGACCTCAGTTTTAGTTTACCTTCATTAACATGATAGAAAGCAAGACAACAGAAAACTTTGAAAATATAATAATCAGTGGGTTTTCCAGAATATACCTCTAAAGGGGTTTTGCAATCTATAACAGTTGATGAAAAACGGAGAACAATTCACTAGGTAACGAGCAATGTTAACAACCTCAACCCAAAACTTTCTTATCAATCTAGCATTAAAGAGCATGCATCGAGCCCTCTCTAACAATGTTCTATTCATCCTTTATACTACTCCATTTTGCTATGGAGGGTCTCTAATTATGCAGTGTCTAACAATGCCTTCATCCTTACAGAATTTGTCAAATTCACCTGAACAAAACTCTAAGCCATTATTTGTGCGAAGACTTTTTATCTTCTTCTTTGTCTAATTCTCTAATAGAATCTTACATTGCTTCAAAGTTTTGAAAACATCACTTTTATGCTTCAATATGAATACCCATGTCATCCTAGAGTAGGCATTGATCACAGATAAAAAATATCCTGCTCTACCTAAAGATGAAATGAGAGAAGGACCTCAATAATCAGCATGAATGTAATCTAATGTTGCCTTTGTCCTATGCACAACCTTCTTAAAATGAACTTGACATTGTTTCCCGAAAACACAGTGCTCACAAACCTAAAATTAGATGTCGTGTGTCCCCCAAGTAAGTCCTGTTTGCATAAAATAGTCATTCCCTTTTCACGCATGTGCCCCAATCGCATATGTTACAACTTCTTCTAATCTAATTCTGACCTCTCTGAAGGAGAAGTTGTTGTAGATAAACCTGTCACTAGTGTTCCCTGCAAAATGTACAAGCTACCATATTTGACTCCCTTCAATACTACCAATGTACCTTTGGTAATTTAAAGAACTCCACATTCACAGCTATACTTGAAACCTTTTGAGTCCAAAACTCCCAAAGAAATCAAGTTCTTTTTCAATTATGGCACATGTCGAGCATCATCTACAGTTCTAATCGTATAGTCATGCAATCTAATCTTGATTGAACTAATGGCTAGTACTTTGCAAGATGTGTGGTTTCCTATTAAGATGCTTCCACCATCCTTTTCCTCATAGTTGCGAACTAATCTCGATGTGGGAATATATGATAAGAGCACCCTGAATCTAGAACCCAATTATCGTTTGAATCTGATCGATCAGTCACTGAAAGAACCATATTTTCTTTTGATGCAAAATCATCTTGAGCAACAGTAACATGTTGAGTTTTTGCTTTATTCTTCTTTAGACATTCATTCTTCTAATGACCTAGTTCTTTACAGTAATTACAAATGTTTCGTGGTTTGTAGTTAAATTTTGAGATTTAGACTTAGACTTTGACCTACCTTTGCCTTTCCACTTTTCTTGTCCCTTCTTAAGACGTCCTCACATTTTTTTCATAATTTACAGCCACCAATCCAACTGCATAACTTTCTCCAATATTTCTAGATGACTTATGCCTAAGCTTTCGGGTATAAAGACTGGAGTTGACTTCTTCTAAAGTGATAGTATCTTTTCCAACAACAAAAGAATTCATAAAATTTTCATATGATGGAGGCAGAGAGACTAACAAAATTAGGGTATCATCTTCTCGTCTATTTTAACATCCTTATTATGAAGATCCTTTAAAATATAGTTTAATTCTTCCAAATGTTGTTTCAGAGGCATACCTTCCTTCATACAATGACCAAACGAATGTTGCTTTAGTAATAGTTTGTTGGTCAAGGATTTCATCATATATAGACTTTCCAACTTCATCCATAGACCTACTGCAGTATTTTCATTCGCCACTTCATAAATCATTTCATCCGCCAGGCATAGCAAAATGGTTAAGTGCACCTTCCCTTCTTATTCGGCAAAAAGGGATTCATCCATTAGTTCTGGCTTCTTTCTTGAAAGCAGTGTCCAAATTGACTGTTGCTTCAATAAAGCACGCATCTTGATGCGACACAAACTGAAGTTGTTCTTCCTAATAAATTTATCGATCTTAAGGTTATGTGATGACATCTTTACGCTTGATTAATAGATTCAAACAAAACCAAAAGCTCTAATACCAGTTTGTTATAGAAAATAAAGCAAGAAAAAAGAAAAGAAAGAAAAACAAAACAATCAATTGCATAGCACATAGATTTACGTGGTTCACCCCAATTGATTAGGGTTACGTCTACGGGCAACGACAAATCACAAATTCACTATCAGAAAGAGGAAGAATTATAAGAGGAGTGCGGCTAGGGTTTTTCATCCACACCTAGCCCTAAAATAGATGGAGTTTATATATTACTCCAATACAAAATACTGAAAGTACCGAAAATATCCCTGAATAATAAGTCGAAGATTCAAGGCATATCTAATAGAGTAGATATTAATTTCATACTCCATATATAATCGGAACATTGTACAATAAAAAGAATAAATTATATGGAAATCATGCACGAAAAGGTTAGTCAAAAGCACTTTGACATTCAAAAATATTTGAGTGGTCATGAAATGTTACTAGATGCTAATCTTGATGTATAATTATAATTGTTTAATTGGAGAATTAAAGATAAATTAAAAGAAGTTTTAATTTATCTTAGAATTATAATTTATAATCATTGCCAACAGATTTGGGAACCTAATGAGTCTCACATAAAGAATGGGTTGAAGAAAGCAAAGATATTTTAATCAAGTTAGACTTAATTATAAAGTTTGAGAAACTTTATGATTAAATATGATATATTTAATAAATAAAGATTAATATGAGATATTAGATCTTATTTGGGCATAATTAGTATTTAAGTAGAATTATTTGTAATTGTAATTAGAGTTTAATTGAAATTAGAATTTAATTTCAATTAAATTACTAAAATATCCAAAACTTGTTATAAATAAACTTAAGTTCTAATGAAGCTAACACTTCTTACTTAACCCTTTTTGTAAGAGTTATAGAGTTCTCTCAACCTGTTTTGTGGATATCGTTAGAGGCTAGACACTTGTCCGGCTACAATGATTAAGATAAATTAGTTTTAAAAATGATTAGAGAGATACAACAAGAATATGATCAACTTCGAAATAAGGTACCAATTAAGATTAATGCTTTATGATTTATTTGTTAATCATTTTATAAAATTAAATTGATTTTAATTTTTAAGAAATCAAAATACAAAAATCTGTCATAATTATTTCGCTGCGATTGGGATTAGATTCCATCCTGATTTTCCAATAACCACACCATTAATTCGGGCAATGGCCTTAGCCAAACTAACCCATCATAGATCATGTCTTCACCCATTTCTACATACACATGGTAAGAGAGCAGATCCACGCCCAAACTTCACATTTGATAAGCAACGGGAGCAAGCTCGTAGGTGGAAGCTCAATATGATGACACCTATCAATAATTAACGGGGGAGGAAATTATGAAGATGTCAACAAATAAACCAGCTGGGGGCTTATGTCAACTATTGGACCTGTAAAGGGTTATTTAGTCCATTAACTAAAGGACTCGAATTGGTTGTATTATGGTTATGCAATTGGTTTTCCTTGGTAGATAAAGCATGTCGAACACAGTAGCTTGGAGTAATATTGTAACTACTCTTCTGAAAGAAAATTAAATTCATTTAACTTTTAAAAGAAGTCATTTTTGTGTGTGAACTTTCTAGTTTTCCATATTTATTACATTCACTATATAAAAGAAACACAATTTTAAAGAAAGAGAAGCATTTTTTAATACAAATCAAGTAATTTTTTAAACATATAACTAATTTAAGCATTAAAGTTCTAACACTCGAGGAAATCTCCATTTTCTCGCAAAAGTTAAGGAGTAAGTTTCGCACAAAGATCAGTGAAGGATCAATATTAGGAAAAAGTCCAATAAGAGAGAGCGTCATCAGTACTCGGTGATAATTTCACTTCACATATATGCAGACTAAATCAGTGTTCATCAATGTTTCTCCATATGGAGGTGATCTCACTCAGTTGTAAACCCTACCAGCTATGCCAAATACGGGGGCCAATTTCACATTACATTCCTTAAAGGAATACGTGAATATTTTGAATATTTATCAATGGTCGAAAAGTTTACTCAACTGTACATCATGAGAAAGGAATTTATTGTTCGTAAGGTAGGGTCATTAAGGAATTTGAATAATTATATAATGCTCAAAAGGTTAGTTAACTCTATCTGGTTAGAAAGGAATTTGTTGTTCGTCAGCTAGGCTCACTAAGGAATCTCAAAGGCTTCATATTTTATGTGATCATTAGAGTCTGACGAGAATCAAACGAAAATTTAATTATGGAACCAATATATTATTGCTCTTCTGACACAGTTAAAGCTCCATTCTTGATCATGAAGTCATCAACTACACGTAATAGAAAGCAGGCCGAAACCATATATTTTTTATTTTCGATTTTCTTAGGTGACCTGGGCTTTGTAGAAAGGTCATTTAGGAAGTCTCAAACATCATTCCCCAGAAGCATTTTTATAACAGCTAGCTGGCTGATCTTAGTTGCTGTCAAGGGGAGCCTATTCTAATAAGTAAAAGATATACAACACGCATAGTAGTAGAGTGTTGCCCCGCAATTGTACGAAAGATTCCTGCAGGCACACAGCTAACATGTCAAGTAATCAAGTTTTCTCTTTTTTATATCGACATTTGAGAATGAGCATGTGCCTCCCTTTGACTAGGGAAAAAAAAAAGTTAGAAAGAAGAAGATCGAAGGGGAAGAGAGATACCTACATGCATGCTTAGACATTGGTCAAACAACACCAGAGGCCAGGATCAATAAGTTACTTATAACATCTAATTATAAATAATTAACTTGTGTTTCTTTCCTAAACTTATTTTATCATTCATTTTAATTACAGGACATGAATGATATGTCGAGAGAACAAACTTGAAAAATCGTTTGGTTTCTTGTAAGTGAAAAATGGTTTCAACCATTTAGGAATATTTTCATATTGTAACTCTACTTTATTTTATTATTATAAACTTTTGTAATTATATAATTAATTGTAATTGATATATAATATATAATATATAATTATAAATATTGCACTTAGTAATAATTAATTTGCCATCAAGTGTTATCCTAAAGTTTTTAGATTCACTAATGTTCTACCAAATGTTCCACCAAATGTTCCATCTAGCTTGTGTTATTATATTTCATGGAAATGTTGAGAAGTAATCCAAGGGAGAACTAGGCCGTGCCTATTGGATATATCAATTCTGAGAGTCCAGATCTTTTGTCTAATTTTATGGTGTCTTGTTCTGTCCAATGAATCTCAGTTATCCATTTATGTGGGTCTCACGTTTATTTATGCGGGACTCGCACGGAGCCTACATAAATAAATGGCTGAGATTTATTAGACAGAATAAAACACCATAAAATTAGATAGAGGATCTTATATCTAATTCTGAACATTTTAAACCTGTAATGATACCTCAATATGTCGCAAAGGTTGAGTGTAAACAAGCTATATCTCGCCCTGCTTCCGTTAATTACGTAGCCGAACGTGTACTAATGTGGAAGTTCTAATCTTGGAGAAGTAAGAAAAGGCCAAGGGGAACTACGTTAGAGTCTCCCCGAAAAGACTTTCTGATTTTGGCTGAAGCACTAAAGAAATCAGGTATACTGAATTGATTAATCTTGCTTTAGTTCATTTTATCATAGAAGAATCAAGATGAGTTGTATAAGGACAAGATAAGATGCCACCATAACAAGCAACCTTGACATGATACCAGATTCATCACATCTTGGGAGATTGTAGTGACTACGATGAGAGTGACTGATTTATATATGTAATGCACACACATACTCCATCTCAAAATGTACAGAAAGTTGTCTGTCTAAAAGATAAATGAAATAGGAAAAGGAAGATAGTGATATGAAATGAGTGAAATTCCAGGTAACTAGCTACCTTTGCTTGCTTGTCTAAATAATTCAGGTTACTGTATTAGCCTTTTACAAGCAGACTGAAATCCACACGCCAAGGTAACCGAATGGTCTTGCTGGACAGATAATGTTGTTGGCTAGACCATAGACCGTCCAACAACTACGAGTACATTACACATTATTTTGTAAATTGAACCAAATGTATAATTATTATATCAAAACAATGACGTACTACTTTCAGTATGCAACTTGCAGTTTTATCAAACGAAACTTCATAGAATAAAAACTAGATATACCAAAAGAACATTTGACTAGCTAAAAAAATTTCCCGACTTAATCTCCAGTAAACTTGAGTTTGGTTAATTAGTCCCCAAACCCGATGTTCTGAAAATAATATAAGGAACAAGTTTATGTTTTCTGATGTATATCAAACACAGAAATAAAAACAAAACTGTAATTTAAAGTTGATTGCGTGCTAGATTAAGCTATGTATGTTACTAAAAATATGCAGCTTCTTTGCTCACTTTTTAATTTTTATAAGAAAACTTCTTGGTTCTAGGCTTTCTTAATAAGGACTAAACTCTCTCCATTTCATTGAAGACATCCAATGTGAAAATGCAATCTTTCTAAGTACTTCCTCTTTTAAAGATGCATCGTCAACAGACGCAATTCTCTTATTTAGACCACTTCAATCCTTCTAGGAAAGCCCCTAGCAAGTACAGACATTACTTCTGAATGGAGAAGTCTAATGACAATAACGAACCATATACAAGTTCATGTACCAAAAAGAGTATAATTTGACCAATATGAAAAAAAAGGTATATGCGTGAAGAAAATAAAAACTTGGCAGCCTTGGACCATAAAAAAAATATAAGAACTGATCTATTAACATGATAGATTGGAATTTTTCAAAAAGAAAAAGCAATTTTTCAAAAAAAAAAAGGCATGAAACAAAAGTACAAAATAGTAAAGGCGAAGTAATTCTCCTCAAAAGAAATATCTGTAACACATGTAAATCTGGCTCCTATTACGTGCTCTATCCGATGGTAATCTAAGTTTCTAACCTGTAGTTTGGGATGATCACAACCCTACCTTTTGTCTCCCCCACTCTAAGCAACATTCAGATTCTTCAAGTCGCACAGACTCACATGTGTTTGGAAATTGTCGGTAGTCATCCCAGCTAGCATATGTGCAATGCATATTTATTAATTTCCCAACACACTTAGAAAGAGATTAAGGGATCAGTAAACTGGTGATTCTTGGACCTTATACCTATAATTAATTTTGTACTATGGAACCTAAACGAATTATAGAATGACAGAGTGTCGTATTCACGACCTATGATAAAATTTCTTGATGGTGCAAGCATGGAAGATGCAACTGAGATGTTCTTACCGAATTGCTCGGTATAGTTCTTTATATAAGAAGACAATGCTAATAGGGAGTGAAAAAGAAAGGAATCCATATAAAAATGGAGCCGAAAGAAACTTATCAACCAACAGTAGTATCTAATGACATGTGTGGAGTTCAATCAAGGAATTGAAGAATAACTTGTTACTAATTATACCACTCCAAGCAACCAAAATATCTGTTCTTCCCTTCCTCACCTTATTGTTCAACATGATTCACATTATAGAAATAAATGTTTTCTAATTAGTCGAGTAGTTTCGTCAACCAAAGAAGGAGACATTTTCAGTAGAAATGGTGCTATAGTCGGCTGCACTGATTGGTTGGGTATATATGGAAGAAGAAGAAGAAGTAGTAGCACAAGGAAGAGGGGGCGGCGGCGGCGGCTGATTTGGGACAGGTGATGGTGCAGCAACCGTAACAGCACCAGAAGAAAGCAAAGTTACATTAGTAGAAGGAATCAAGCTTGCTTCCCTATATTTGAATTTCAGAATTTCAGACCTCAGTGCATTCAGCTCAGCTTGCAAAGTTTGAATTTGCTGCTGCAAAGCTGAAATTGCACCCATGCACCCATAAACTGGATCTCTCAGCCTTACATTGGCCTCGTAAACAAGACTATTAGCTGCATCAGCTCTTTGACTCTCCGGTACCTCCTGAAACATTCACCGCTCATATATCATATACCTTGGACATCAAGACCAGTGACTTTCAATGAAAAGTTAATCATCATTAACTTCACCACCAACTTATAACAAGACAACAAACATATGAGACGAGCAGGAAACTAGGGTTTACCATTAGCATCTTTGACACGTTGCTGGCTCCAAAAACCTTGTGTACAGAAGCAAACTTCTGGGGCTCATGAGGAGAGAAATATGGAGAAAAAGGGCATTCCTGTGCACACCTTCGTCTCAAGAGCTTACAGGCAGCACAAGGAGTAATTGTATTTAGGGTTCCAGGAGGACCCAACATGTGTCTTCGACCCATTTGAGAAGAGGCATCTGCTTCTCTCTTGATCTTTTTGCCTATCTCATCAAATCTCTCCCTATAAACAAGTCAAAGTGAAGCTCTAATCATAAACACTTAGGAGAAAAGCATTGATTGATTAAGTTTTGAAATAAGTTCAGATTGTCGAGATACAGTTATAAAGGACTCCTTAGTTAACTAGCTAGGAAAAGAATTATAAATCCTGCTCCCACTTACCCAGATGGAATGGCATATACAAAGTAACTAGAATTGATCACTTATACAGTTATACTAAACATAGAAAGTAGAGAAAACTTCTTGCATTATGGATGAGAGCGGAAAACCAACAAAGTTCTAAACTTCATACCTTTCTCTGGACATTCAGGCATGCTCTCTCTTTGAAGAAGGGAGAGTTGCTCGGGGGAGAGAGATATAAGAGAGGAAAAGAGAGAATTTCAAGAAAGAAAGGAAACTAGGAGCAGCAAGATAGTGCTTAAAAGGCAAGGTATTAAACGATGAAAGTGGACCGTTAATATTTATGCCAAATTGCCAATTAAACAAATAGACAGAAAGGATATGTAGTAGAGAATCAAATAAGAAGGTAACTAGTGGTTTATAACCTTGGTTTAACTTGAATGTCTTTTGAAGATGTTATTGTTGTGGACCAGTGAATGATGTGTGAGGATATTATAGGAGTTTGCTATAGCTTCTTAGAGATATAAATAAAAGCGTACATAAGCTAGCTTTAACGATAACTGGTCTGATGATGGAGATTATATATAGGCTGAGCATCTGTGGATCCTGTAGAGTTATTATAGGCAAAGGGAAATTGTTTATGTTCAACAAAGGCCAGCTTTAGCATCGCTAGCTCGCGCGTGAATCCTTAAATGTTTTTGACTTTTCTGAACACTTATTGTTCTCATGGCTACATGTGGTCCTTGCTTGTTTTTCACAACAGTATCAGTCGATCAGAGACCTAATTTGGTACGGTAATATGTATCTAGGGGTTTTATGTTCATGCTTTTTGACTATAAAAACAATTATTGGTTATTGAAATGAACATAAAATCAGGATGACCAAACTGAACTTTGCAAAGGTTGGTAATGTCCGTTTCTTGTCAATATCAAGAACCCATCTTCATGAAAAACACATATAAGGAAGTCTAATTAATGTGATCATCACCGTGTGAATTCTTTGAAAACGGATATATTTGTCAGCACGAAAATGCATATTAATTTCTTTGATATTTTTAATTTTTAAAATAAAATTATAGATGATAAAATTCAATTTTATTCTTTATGTATCATCATCCATAAGTATAGGATTAACCCAATATTTGTGAGAGTTACTGCGTGCGAGAGCTTCTTTTCCAAAATTATGCCCTGTCGTCATGACAGTATGACACCCGTGGATAGAGATTGTGCACCTTAAAGACAAGTTCATTATCTTTTTACAAATGTGTAGAGAGTAAAAAGATACATGCGCTGGTATTGAAGACATCTCACCTACTTTTTCACGATCTGAAATCATTAAAACTTTTAAGTATATGCTTCCTACATTTCTTTTCATTTTAACTAATTTCAAACTCACTTTGTCTTTGATTTGAACACGGTTATTCAGATTCTAGTTCATCGTGTGAGAAATAGACATGACCATGTTCATCTAAATGACTAAAGTTTTTTGTTTTGTTTTTGAGAACAATAAGTTGTTTTTTTCAACCTGAATATATATATGACTATGATTAAAGAATTTGCTTGGACCCGATCAAAAAAGTCAAATGATGGTCGATGCTAGCTGCATTACATTCAAAGATTAACTAATTAAATAATGGACTATTTCTAACACCAACATATCAATGAGCTGAAAGGTTGAGAAGAAGTTGTGTGCGACGCTAGGAAAGTTATGCTGTCTGTATTTGTCATGCATTGAAGACATTTCTATGATATAAGAATGCAATTGTATGGAAAGAAGCTAGCAATTGCCAAAAATGCTGAAGATCTTTGTACTTGGAGGGAATGCCAAGATGGGGTTGGTTGACGAGTGATTTTGAGGAGTGTAATATCAAAGTGGGTGGTGAAAGGGAAGGAAGTTATGGTGGATTTTGCTTGGACTTTAAGGAATTAATACGGCACACTCCATTTCTTGTTTGACCCGTAATTTAAGGCTAACAAGTCGGTCCGCGGTTCTCTCTTTGCCAGCCTAACTTCTATCATCCTTATTTCCCCTAGCTTACCCTCATCACATGATACACATCTAAGACTGTTCGTGCGGTCAGGGACTTAAATTAGATCTCAAGAACCCTAACCATAACCAAACATGCAAAACAGAATTGGCATGGTCTTCATCCAAAACCCTTCAAGACTTGTTAAACCAAACAAACATTCGTTTCACATCTCCGAGGTCAAAATTCAAGCTTTACCCACAACTAGCCGTCCACAAAAGCACTTGCTCGTACATCTTCTTGGGGCTTAAACGTAGCTGTCATTTAACCGAGCATGACTCATCTCTATTTAAAAAACCACCATTAATCCTGCAGTGAGCCGATGGGTCAAATTTTGAACATCTAAATCTGTATCCAGTCTAGGTTCTTTTCATGCAGCAGGTGTCCGTGTACGCAATGTAATCTTTGCTTCCTCCTCGTTTTTCTTTGTTATTGGTATTTGTTTTGACTAGTACGGACAACCAAAACTTACAATTTTATTATCCATTTTGTCCCCACAAACAAGGTCTACAGCGGGCTTATGGAAAGCTTTTTACATAAAAATGAGCAATACAATAATGCACGGCAAATTCTATAAAAGAGCTCATGTGATATACTTGATTATTTATCTTAGCCTTTTGTGTTTTTAATTCGTTCACCTTAGCCTCTGTATTTTTTATTCTCATTCAAGATACTCCAATTGGATATTTTCGGACAAATTTACCCTTGGAATCAAGATATTAAAAATTATATATTTCAATAATTTAAAGGCAAATTTGTCCAAAAATAGCCAATTGAAGTATCTTGAATGAGAATAAAAAATACATGGGCTAAAGTAAACGGATTAAAAACACATGGGCTAAGATGAATAATCAAATATACCACATGGGTTGTTTTATGTGATTTGCTGTAATGCATCGTGAGAGAAGGTACAAATATGAGAAATAAGAAGGACCCATTTCACAAACCAGGCATGCACTTCTCTCTATTTATTTATAAGATAATTCACTTGTAAGTGTAACTTTCATGAAGAGAATGGGAGAATTTAGGCGGCCCCAAAAGCGAGAACAGATCAATTTAGTGGAAGGTGCTCCAGGGTTTGTTAACCACTGTAGCATGGTCGCATGATTTAAGCATCGTGCAAAACTTCTGGCACTGGCAGGCGTATTGACTCAGAAATACAGGCCCATCATGATCCCAAATGCTTCAGATACGGGCACCACTGAATATGAGCCCAATGGAACATTTTTCGAGTATTGTAGGATGAGGATTGAGGAGGTCAGGGTTTTAGGATAGATTACAAAGAACCAACGGTGGAGCAATATGGAGCCTGAGAAATCCCACAAGACCTCCGGGAAGGAAAGGATTTTACCTTTTTTACTTACTCAACGTTAGAAATTCAGATCTTCTGTTCAATATTATTCTATCTTATTCTATCTTATAAAATCTCAGCCATTTATTTTGCAGGACCCACGCGAAACTCATGCAGGACTCACATAAATAAATGACAGAGATTTATTGGACACAATAAATAGATAGAAGATCTGGACTCTAACATTTGCGGGGAATTCCGAATTTGTCAATGTCACGTACGGCTAGAAATTCTGTCAATTGGATGCTTATTTTGACGGTCACAGGAGGCTCGGGTTCATCCATAGTCTTGTGTAGGTGTAGTTGGGCCATCGGTGTGCTTTTTAATAACAACAGAGAATAAAGCTTCTCAACCGTCCGTAGTGGTCCTAGTCATCCGCTTCCCTTTCCCTCCTTGTGCGTATCTTGTTTCATGTAATTAGCCTGCTCTTCCATTACTCCACTCGTTCTTGTCTTTACGTATTAATAAATAATAATAGTAATGCCACGGTATCTGTAAATTAGGGGGTGCTTGTTGAGTTGTTTCATAAGTACGAGAAATAAGGAATGGGAATGGAACGAAGATGAATGCTTGATAGGGAAGTATGATTGGAGATGTATGAATTTGATTACCCATTTTGGGGTATTACTCCATTCCCCTCATAATTGGGAGGAATGAGATTCATACCTCATCTTAATTAATTAATTAAGATAAAAGCTAATTAATTAAAATAATTACAAAATATAATTAATTAAATTAAATAATTAATCAATATAAAATCTAATTAATTAATTAAAATATAATATAATTAATTAAAGTATAATTAAAATCTAATTAGTTAATTAAAATATAATTAATTACATGATTAATTAAAATCTAATTAAAATCTAATTAATTAATTAGTTAATTACAATAAATTAATTAAATACAACAAAATAAATTAATTAAGATAAAATCTAATTAATTAATTAATTAAAATAATTAATCAACACAAAATATTATTAATTAATTAAAGTCTAATTAGTTAATTAAAATATAATTAATTACATGATTAATTAAATATAATTAATTAAAATATAATTAATTAATTAAAATATAATTAAATTTTTTAACATTTTTAACAAACCAACCACTATCAATGGTAATGGCAATCATTCATTCATCTTAAACAACCATCATAATTATAATGATTATATCCATTATCATTCCTCACTATATTCATTCCTATTTTTATTCCCATTATTCTCTATGAACCAAGCGCCTCCTAATATGATATTGTTATAAAATCAAAAAAATATTAAAAAATTTAAAATACGATTAAAAATATTATCTTCAACTCAAGGGGTGTGGTTGAGTGGAAGGAACTCATCCATTCTTAACCAAGAGTCAGGGGTTCGATTCTTGACTTTGGGTATGGAGCAGCCTTAAATTCTTGGGCCAACTTTCCCACCCTGTGAAATACCTACAAACTAGCGAGGGATTAGTCATTGAGTCTGCCGGTGGATACCCTGATTTAAGAACCCAAAAAAATATATCTTCAAGTTTATTTTTAAAAAATTATTAAATAAAAATAATTGGTTTATTTTATTTTATAAGAATTTTTTAATTTTTTAAATTATTTGTATATAATAAAGTTGAAATTTTGAACTCTTAAAAAATTATTTTAATTTACTGACTATATTTCTCTAATTTTGATATGAAATTTAATCAAGTTCTAGATTTTTAAAATAGAATCTTTATTTTAAAATTTTCTAAAATTTAATTTCTTAATTTTAAAATTAAAATACTATATCTTTTATTTTATTGATATAAACAATTTTAACAAATGCAGAGGTTATCCGAACAGGCTTGTCGTCGGGTTTTATGAGGTAAGGACACGTCATGCTTGAGCATTGGGGTAAGCAACATAAGATAAATAGTGTAAGAATCTTAAGACATAAACATTATAAGAAATTTTAAAATATATCTTAAATTTTAAAAAATTCAAAAAAAAAATTCAAAAAAAAATTCTTCAATTTATAGATTTGGATAAAAAAAGATTAAAAAATACACGAAATACGAATATCGTATACAAATTATTTATATGTTATTAATACTATAACTCAAATTAATTATTAAATTTAATTTTTTAAATAAAATTAAATTTAAATTAATATCAACTGGATCATACGTTTTCCTTTACTAAGCGCTATGAATAAATAATAGAAAAGTTATAAAGTCAATAATAAAAATAAAATTAATGAAATAAAAACAAAACTATAAAATAGTTGTTCTTCATATCAGATTATAAGTAATGTAAGTAAGGTTATTAAGTTTTTGATGTTCCAAATGATTTGGTTTCTTTGTAAAAAAAGGTTAAAAAACGCTCTAATTATGTTCATAACCTAATGCAACAGCTGTTTAACTAAGTTGTCTAATAGCGAGTTTTCTTAATGTTAGAGCACTTTCACCGAATCATCTCCACCACTTATTTGTATTTTAAATTAATAGTTATGAAAAATAAAAATATTATTAATAAGTAAAGAATGAATTAAAAGTATAAAAACTTACTAGGCTGTATTTTTTTCGTTATAAGTTCTTTCTTTGTTAATGACCTAGTAAAACTCTCTAAAACTTCATGATATTGTTTGGGATTGTTCTTTAATAGAAAAAACATCTTTGCATTCAATCACATCAAACAGATCGCCCATAATATTATTTGTACATGTGTCTCCATTATATAAACAATAAGGATTGAGAAAATAAGCTGATGAGTGAATCCTTTGAATAAGATGCTTATCTCATCGTTGGTCAATAATATCTATATAAAGCTTGTAAAATTTTTCCTTCCTTTTAAAAATATTTATAATTATTTTTTGGGCTTTATACAGACCTATCATATATAAGCCCCAAAGATGACTCACGAGAATTCAATAGTATTTATCTTTCGAGAAATTGTTCATATAAATATGTTTAAATCAAATCAATATAATCTGATGCATATTGAGGTGGACATATATGACAATGACAATGTTGGATTAGAATTGTCTTATAATACTTTTCGCCCACGTCTTTGTCGAAGAAGATTAAATAATCATTTACTCTACTTTCAAATGATTAGGTATGTCAATAGGTAAGACCAATAATTTTCTTAAAATTAAAAGTGTAAAACGTCTTTTTTTTTAATTAAATTCGAGCTTGGACTGTCTAAATTCAGGCCTATCCAAGACCTAACAGTTCTAAGCAAAACGAGAAGAAATAGACTTTGGGCCAATATGGGCCTATTCTTGGTTCATCGGCCGAACCATTAAAAATACTTTAATCTAAGCCCATGAGCCGACTCATTGTCATTCCTACAAATAATAGAAGTCAGAGTATAAAAGTGTTTTTGAAGTATCAAACAAAAGGGAACTTTTTATTTGTAGGTTGTTTCTCTCGAGAGTTTCCAAAAGTCCAATTATAGTTCCATAATAATAGCGACATAGAGAAAACAGAGAAAGGGCGAGTCGTGACATAGAGAATATAGTCAGAAGGGAGAAAGATAATCGTAACTCTATTTTGATGATTTAAGAATTTAGAATTTCTAAAACCTTAAATCAATCACCAAACTAATTAGAGTTTTAGTTTTTAAGGTTTCATGTAAACCGAATTCGTGGCTAATGTGGACCCTTTGATAAAATGAATATTTGCCAACTTAGAAAAAAATGATGAAACTATAATGATTCTATCAATATGAGAATAATTTTGTACATTTGTCAAAGTTTTATTTGTATATCATCAAACTTTAAGGTCCAATTTAAATTTTAATATAACTTTAGCTTTTATGCATATGACTTAGATGTCTCTTAATGACTATTTTATACCATTTTATGATATTTAGATTACTATATTCCTACATACTATAAATGACAACAAAAACAAATAAGTAGGATCCATATAAGGCATTACAATAATAAATATTTGCTTTATTCTTATTGGATTAAATGAAGTTTTAATCGTGGTTTAATGATGACAAATTGGTTACACCATTGGTTAGTTGAAGAATTTAGATTAGCTAGCCAATTGGGGTATTTTAGAAAAAGTTACAATTGGTCGATAGTAGGAGATTAGCTAATCAAATATACCTAAAAACTAGTTATTATAACAACTAGATAGTGAGTCTAATAACTATTTGAGTTAGATTCAAGAATAAATATAATATAATTGAGTTATTAGAAGAATCTTCGGCATACTAGAGAATTATTAAGAGTCTTAAGAGACTATATAGTGCGTTTAAGTGCATGTGTGCATTGCATAAACCATTTCAAACACTAATTCATCGGAGTGAAAAAGAAAGGAAGATTTCGAGGTGTACATGGTTATATTCAATGTAATGAATACTGTACCGGGCTCGGTATCGGATTGGACGCTAGAACGGAATTGTACCGGTATCGATTAGTACAGGGTACCGTTTCGGAAATTTTTTTAAAATTATAAAATAGTCCCTGAAATTTTTAAAAATTACAAAATAGTCCATATTAGCATATTATATACAGTTGTACTGTATACTTTACTAGTTTACTGTTTATATCAACCATGTTTTTAAAAATCATAATAATAAATAATAATGACAATTATTCATTTTATTTTATATATATCTTTATTATATTTTAATTATTTCTATATATA
>JANKOE010000206.1:20125107-20135160 GCA_026284465.1 Erythroxylum citrifolium | reverse complement strand
GTCTGCTTTTTATTATGTCTTATATTTGTTTGTCATCAAAATCACTTTATACGAGAAGTCAAAATTCTGACTTAACATTGTCATCTAGCTTGGTGGCTTGAACATATTGCTCAATCTAGACAATAATGTTAGGGAAAAAATCAAATGTTGTAGTCTAGTCATGGGTCTAATTACCAAAGTGCACCTTCTTCTTCTTCTTCTTTTTTGTTTATCAAATCAAATTTCTTATCTTTCTTTTATTCCTTCTTCATAATTCCTTCTTCTCTATTACTCTGGTAGTCATTGAAAGCTTCTGGTTTATTCTTCTCTTTTCCTTTGGCATTTGGCGATGTATGACTTTTGTCTTCCTAGGTGTGTGTGGCTTCTCCTCTAATGATGAAGGTATCCTCCATGTAATCCCTTTGCTTCTTTTGAAATCTACCTGGTTGAAGTCTACAGTATTATTTATTTTAATCATAGAGAAAGCATGGGCACAAGTTATTGATTAGGGCCTGATTTTATACAAAGAAAGAAGCCTAACTTCCTTGCTTATTAACATAAATTTTGGAGAATTATGTGAACGTCATTGATAATTAAAGCTTGACATTATGCCCAATCTTAATGCTTATGATGATTAACACTTTTGCCCAAAATTAATAAAATTTTATTTAAAGATAGAAAGAAGGAGTATCCTTTTCATTTCCATTACAATTATTATTTTTAATTATTAGAAGATAAAGAATTTCTATATTGGTGCCAACCATAGCATGATATATGTTCAATTATTAATAGAAAAATAAGTTGGCAAGGAAGTCGTTTTTTACTAATGTTGTTGTTTAATATATAGTGCCATGCACGGCTTGTACTTATATCTTCCATAGCTACATTTTGTTTTGCTTTCTTTCAATCTTAAAAGGTAATCTTTAGCTATACAAATATCATTGATAATTAAAGTTTGACTTCATGCCCATGCTCATTAACATGCCTCGTAACAATATGAGTATCTTAATATATTTAACTTCATTGATAATTTTATTCTTTTTATTAGTTCTTTTATGTGTTTACTATCAATGGCTTGATTTCATATGACATAGTTACTGCCACTAAGTATATAAGACAATAAAAATGAGAGTAGCAAGCATAATAAGCCCATTAACCTAATAATGGATAAGTGGAATTATGAATCACCAAAAGAATAAGCCGCTAATGAGAGAAAAATATGTACTTACCTTCTCCACTAAGTTCTCCTTTGGAGGAAGTAACATAAATTCTAGAGTTGTGCCTAACTGACTCAAGACAATCAAGCTCTAAGAAGATGTAATGAAGTATTATTCCTTCTAAGAAAAGATGAGTAACTCTAGGCGTTACATAACATTTTGCATTACATAATTACATTGCATGCTTATATCTCTTGAGAACATATATGTTTGCTACAACCTTTGTGCATGTTCTTGAAAGGGTCATTCCATTGCTATCTTTGAAATAATCATTTATTTATAAAACAAAATGACAATGGAACACTTTTTATAATTTTGCAGATGGAATCTCTATATCTAGCAACTCTAATTATAATTATGTTAATAAGTGGTTTGCTTATGAGGATTGGATGCTTTTTTGAGGACATCATACAGTAATAATAATATAGACATACAATTTTTAGGAAGCCTCAATTACTGCATTAGTAATTGTGAATGATAATCAATTGCTTGAGAAGTTGTGTATGTAATTTAAACATTAAAAATATATATATCCACCCTAAAGAATGAGGTTGAAAGAAAGAAAAGTATGTATAAAACAAAGGAACATGATGAGAAATCAAAAATTATGAAGCAAGATATTGAGATATTTATTTAAGAGAAAAAAAGAGTTAAGGTTGATGCTATTCAACAAAATTGTAGGATTTATTTCATTTTTCTTTCATTATTTATCTTCTATATGGTTGTAAAATTGTAGTATGACTAGTATGAATGTACTTATGCTTTTTATTATTGAATGAAAAGTTATTTATTATTTTATGTAATTATGTTGATTTAGCAAAATAAACAAGTTCATTCAACTAATTTACAAATATAAGTTATAGTTACAAAACACATAAAATATAATGTATGAACTCCACACATACCTCAATTGTCATAATACAAAATAAACATGTTCATTAAGTTAGTTTACAAAATAAACCTACCTATTAAGTTGATTTGCAAAATAAACTTATTCATTCAATTTAAGTAGCAAATATAAGATCATTATAACAAAGTTGACCTTTGGCTATGAAAAAATCATCATTAAAGGTACTAAAACCATCGCTAAAGTTCTTCCTTCAACATTAACAATTCCTTTACTTCTAATCTTATCTTTGTACTCTCTATTTAAAAAAGTAAATAGATATAAAAAAGACAGGTTGAATGCTATATTTAAATATGAAAGAATGAAGGAGAAATAATATACATACTTTATATATAAATTGACTTCCTCTCAATTGTTCAAAATATACCAATGGCCAATTTGGAGTTTGTCTTTAGTTAACTCCACATATTTTCCGCTACTAAGTGACGTTACTTTTTGGCGAAAAACTAATAACCCACCATCTTGATCAAAATCAAAGTTACATTCTTCTCTATTAAATCTTGTCTCGAGGTCATTTGTTTGTTTCAGTTGATGCCTTTGAACATGCAAGTAGCCTTTTTGGGAATCCAGACATGTGGAACTCCTATACCTTATCTACAGAGTCTCATGTCACTTGGAATCCAGAAAAATAATTATTTCTTTTTCTTTTCGATAGAATAGGCGTAAAATTCACTATTTTTTCTCTTTATTTATTGTTTTGTTTATAAGAATTCTTAAAGTTCTAATTAAAATCTTCTATTATTTACCATATATCATTATTTATTGTTTTTCCTGTAAGAATCATATATCATTAGATTACAAAATTTATGTTAAAATTATTTGACGCCATATAAAATTGTCAAATCATATAATTTAAAAGAGAAAATATAAATATAATCTATGTAATATTAATTAATTTTGAGTTTATAGTTTTATACATTATTGAAATGATTTGTCATTGTTGTTAGCTAAATTTATTTTTAGACTTAGAATCATTGTCAATAATATTAAATTTGATTTTTATCAATATGATGTTCAATCACAAAATGATTAAGTTAAAATTAGTGAATCCATAATTATAAGAGTTATTATGTTATTTAAGTATTTGACGAGGATTTCAAAAATCATCGCTGAAGGTCATTCATTTCGTGACACTTAGAATATCGTCATCCAAGGTTTACCTAAAGGATAAGTTTTTTGCAATGATTTCAAAATAGCATCACCAAAGGCTTACGATTTAGTGACAATGCTTTTGAATCGTCACTAATGACTTGCAATTTAGCGATGATTTTAGAAAACCTCGCCAAAGGGTGAGTCTTTGATGCTGCCAAAAGCTTACTTTTAGCTATAATTTTAAAATCGTCGCAAAAAAAAGGTAGCCAAAGGGTCACCTTGTTGTAAGGGATATAGTTACAAAATACACCAAATTAATTGTGATAGTACAAAGTATAATGATAAACTAATTACAAAATACATCAAATGTTTGGTTTGTCAACTTTTTAGTTGCTATTCCTAATTTTTGCTCTCCTCTTAGATGAGGTAGCTTATAATGGTCTTGAAGTGATGATAAATTTACCCTTAAATCTAAGTCATCTTAGTTCAAGTGACAATTTGAAAGATCTTGGATCAACTTATCCATATTTCCTTTTAGTAGTGTTTGTAGAGCTAGTAACTCACGAACCAATAAGCATATGAGTTTACAATTGACTAACCTATTAATCAATATGAATATGACTTCATTATGAGTATAGGTATCTACTTATTTATATTAAACTCACATTGATGCTTTGTTGACTAGGATGACATTCTTTAATTACTGATATGCTACTTTGAATGTAATTTTATTTGATATAATTTAGGTTCAATAAGTAGGATATTTCATATAATCATTAATTTGCAGGACACAATAATCATTATGTTTCCATTTTTAAGTTGCTTATGACAATTCTCTAGATATTGGCCTTTCAGTTAAAGTTATTTTAACCTAAAAAAATGCATAATGTTAACATTGATAATTTAATAAAACTTTTAAAAGATAATAAAGTAGTTACTTACATTGATAGGTTTATCATTAGGTCTTGTTACATTAAACTTTAGATTGTTGTTTTCAGAAGCACCACATTTCTTACATTTTTATAATTAACTTTTTTACGACACCTACTTTCTTTAGTTTATTTTTATCTATCCTTTTGCATTTTTTAGACTTCTTATCATCACCCTTTTGGATGGTGGATGTATTTATTCATAACAATTCAATGGGTAAAATATAACTTCCTTAATATGTTGTGAGACTTGATTATACACTCTTAAAAAGGTTGCTCTTCTTGTAGTAGACAAGTCATTAAAAATGCCTTTTATTTTTTTTTGGAGTTATTGATAAAACTAATAGTATATTTACATGGGTAACCATATAAGTCTCACGCTCTATTGCTGTAATAATTATTTTTCATAATTTCATAATATGCTTTCCACCCCCTTTATTGACCTCATATGCTTTATCACCATTCTAGACAATCCTCTATTGCATTGCCTCCTTTTTTTTCCGAGCTTCTTCCTAATTGTGGATGCAATGTCTAATTTTCAAGCACATGATTATACCCTCCTTTAAGCATGCCTCTTTATCACCATTGTCCTTATATTTTCTAGTATACTAATCATTGGTCTTTCTCTTACTAAATGGATCCATCTATTCAAAGTATTACTTATATTATTATCAATGATTGTAAATTTTGACTCAAATGATTGGTATGACCTAATCCAACTCTCATGTGGATATTAAAACAATGCAAAAGCACAATATATCTAAGTTAATTTTTTCAGTTACTCGTTGAATTATTTGATGTAGGTAGACTATGCATATGCCTAAAATTTCTTTTTCAAGTCTTTACCACTCCATTGTCCACAACAATTATGGGAAATATGTCTAATATATATTTTGTGACATTCAATTAAAAATGTCTCCTCAATAGCTCTTATTGATCCCAAGATGCACAAGTCATAAAATAAAAGTCAAATGATGTAATATAATAATATATTATATAACAAATAACATAAGTCAAAAAACATAAGTCTAGATTTATGTACCTTTAGCGTGTTAGATATTATTGAGCTTCCTTCTCCATTTTCTAACTCCAATTCAGTTGATAAGAGTGAAATGAACCAACTATATAAATCAATACTTATCAGCTTCAATAATTGCCTATACTATCGGATATAAGCCTCCATCTTTATCCCTTCTAACTACACTGATTAGTTGCCATTGAAATTCAGTCTTCAAAAAGTAACTATCCATCATATATATGGACCTCAAGTATCTCCATCCTTCTTTTATAATTGTAAAACAAATGTATAACCTTTGGAATTGCAGCCAAAAGATTTTTTAATTCCTTGACAAGTACAACTCCACTATTGAACTAGAATTTCTATGTTTCAACTCTTTGATATAACCTTGCAGTTTGGAATATTCACACAGTCTAATTCTCTCTCCTTCCTTAACTTCCTCTTTACAACATTACACATAGAATCCACAAATATGTTCAACTTTTCCTTGCATTCTTCATTCATCTTCATAATGTTTATACTAAGCTTCACTACAATTCTATCCTGAAAGTGTCTACTAAGAACTTTACTGATATCATTTTAGTCTTTCTTTTTTGTGAAATATGTCATATGTCTTGATTTTAAAACTTTTTTATTAATATCATAGGTTGTATATAGTTTTTTACTTAAACCCTTCAATACATCCAACTCTAGTTTGTTTAAACTCACTTTTTTTTCCATCTAACATTAAACCACATTGCTATTGAATAATCAACAATAATATCTTTGAACTCTTTATTATTGTCAAATTTTATACCCAATATCCAATGTAACATACCACCACCTAGTTCATATCTAAAACTTGTGCTAGGTCTTCTAATTGGCTCTTTAGGGTACGCATCACTATCAATGATACTTTTACAGCCATTAGAATCAATCTCTATTGGCTGGAGGCTATTGAGAATTAAAAACATCAAATGTAGTATGTGCTCCTTTAACTTCAGCTTCAACTTCATTATCATCTTCAACTTGAACTTTATTATCATCTTTAACTTTATTCTAAAAAATGCCATATCCCCATCATTACTACTCTTCTTTAAAGGAATCTATCTCAACTTCATCATCATGTACGAAATCCCCATCAAAGCACAAATCCATATCATTACTTGCTATAAAAACGTCTAGAGACATAATCAAAACGTCAAGCTTGTGTACATCATAAACCTCAATTGTTCTATGTATTTTTAAAAGGTTCATTAACTTAGTGTGATTAAGACTCATTGAATCTAAAATATGAAACTCTAAAATAAGCCTTGTCAAAATGTAAGGATCCGAATTCTTTCCACATCTCATAAATTTGTCTATATCTAACAAAATCAATATCAACTTTATCAAAATAACTTGACGATCCACCCTTATAACTTAACTTGGAATATTTCTTAAAATATCTTCCATATATAACTTCAAGCTTCCATATTGAGTCATTATAGCCTGTAAATGGCAAATGAATAATAATATATATTTAAGAACATATACATGTACAAAACCACATATAAGACTATTAGTACTTAAGTGATTTAAGAACATGTATACAAGACAATTTAAAGGAAAAGAACATGGATTTTTCTACCATAAGCTTAGTTATAGAAAAAGAAGACTAACATTGTTTGCTCAAGAATAAGTATTGTATGCAAGTGAAAAACCTCTTCTTTATTTTCCAACGTACCTTTGTGTTATCATGCTTTTCGTATCATAATGATAAAAATTAAAAAAAACATACAAATAGTTTTCATTCATTTGTATCATATTTCATAAATTTTTACAAAACTAGCCATAAAATCTTATGCACTAGCATGCAAGATCATGTAAATATAGAAATAAAATGCAATATCATGTGTTGGTCACATCTTATTCTGTAACATGTTTATCACACATAGAAAAACTTTTTTACATTCTGTAACATGTTCTCTATGATATTATCGCTACAAATGAAGTCACATACTTATTAAATAAATATATTATTGTTTTGAACGCAATTTTATTATATACTTTATAAATACTTCTCTATATATAATTTATGTTGTAACTTATTCATAGAAAGTATGAATAATATGTAGAAAACATTTATCCTTTATATATAATTTAAGCTTTTTCATAAAACTGAACCAATTTTAATTTTTTTGATTTTATAATTTATCAATTTTAATTAATTTATAAATTTTATTCAATATTCATATTCAAAAATAATTATAAGAGCGAAGGTTGGGTACTAAATTTAAGCACAATTAAAAAAATTTAATTTGAAAATTTTTATATAATAAAATGTTATTTTTCCTAATTAGTTTACATTCGTATTGGATATGAGATCAACTCCTCTTTATAAATATTTTTAATTTAAATGCTTTAATTTTATTTTTATTAACATTTATTGCACCAACAATTTAGTACTATAATAATATTGAGGTTTTGTCAAGAGTACTATCTTTCGCTGTCTCAAGTCACGACGAAACTGCAAAAGCTGAAAAAAGAAGAAGAAAAGTTGTACACGGAAACGTAAACCATGGTTGGGCTATTAACGTACTTGAGAGGGCCAGCAAACTTTATTAGATCTATCATCAGTCAAATCCATCTATGCAACATAATTTACTCTCATTTCAGAATGACGGCATGGCCCGATTTTATATAAAATAAACTATAAGATAAATACTAGAAATTATAGCTATAATAATGCGTCATTATATTAACATGTAATAATAATATATATTAGACATTTTCTAACAAATCCATTTCTATATATTGCAAGACCAGGAGCATAAAAAAGCATAGGGTACATTGTCATTAGGAGAGGAATCACAATTAGAACTAAGCGCTAGGTTTATATTATCATTAGGAGGGCAATCAAAATTAATCTTAGGTAAAAGTTACAGAGTCCTGTGAAGAGGTTCACAAATATTACTTGATTGACCATCTGCTCTAGGAGTTTAGATCTCCTGTCTAATATTATAGTGTTTTATTGTGTCCAATAAAACTCAGCCATTTATTTACGTAGGGTCGCATGGGATCCGCATGGGTCTCATAAAATAAATGATTGAGATTTCATACAGAATAAAACTAGACAAAAGATCGGGTTTCACTTGTGTTTGATTAGAGAATTGTCCCTACCCTACCGCTTGTACAAATCCATCGTGACCTTCGTCAATGTAAAATGTTCAACCAACTTCAACAAGGTACAGATGAGAGCTTTGGGACCCCTGGACGTGCCGATCACGGTGATACTGTCGGTGGGATGTTTAACCTTCATTTTGAGATGGGGACGACCATAAATGACTGCAACGACTAAATCCAATTTAAAATTTTAAAAGACAAAAAATACTTTGAATTTTAAAGAATTTGAACTAACCCAAAACAAAACCATTTTTTTAAAATCTACTTTTTTAATTTTTAATTTTTTAAATGAATCATTTTCGATAACATATTAAATAGTAATGATATTATTATTCAAGAAAATAATATCTTCAAATAATTCACGTTAATTATCTATTTTCTCATATTAATTATTTCTATTTAATACAAATGAATAAAATCAAAGTATAGGAATCTTATTTTCTTAATTTTGATATTTAACTAATTCTTACTTCAAAGATGTTAGAAATTAAATTCCTAATTATATTGTAATTACAACACCAACAGGATTGATACCAGGTATTATTGTTGTTGTTATAGAAATATGATTAAAATTCTTATCTCTTTCAGATATAATATTCTCATCCATTAAAATATTATTTCACTAAAAACTAAAAATATTTTTATTTTATCTTCAAAAAAAATATTTTTATTTTTTATATATATGAAAAATCTAAAATTGTTGAACCTATTCAAACCAAATCAATTTATTTACATTGATTGGTTTGATTTAAATTTCTACCTAATTTGATTTGGTTTATATAAAGGATTGGTTTATAATTTTAATAAAAATTTAACCAACTACTAATCATTGGTCCTCACTTACTCCTGTATTTCAACAGTCTATTTGGCATTCGCATGGTTGATACATATTGTTCTTTCGGGATCACAAGGGAAGATAAACCTTGGTTTTAGGAAAAATGATTGGTGGCTCGATTAACATTATTAAAATTATTCAAAAACAGTATAGGCTGAAATAGTTATATTTATGCAACATTGTTAGAAGAATTTGATTCAGCCAAGGACTATTGAATAAAGACCTATTCTTTTGGGTAGTTAGAGTTTTTAGCTGTTGATTTTATCTTAACCACTTAGCGTCTTTTGTGATATGTTCTGTTTCGTTTGTTATTTGTAAGGCTATTAAAAGCCACGTTTAGTTTCAATAAAATTATCACTTAAAATCTCAATTGTTTATGTGTCTGATTTAGTTGTTCCACTGCTAAACTTTACAATTGGTATCAAAGCCCCCACTGGGCTTTGTAAAAAGGAAGTAGCAATCTTCGAGTGATCTAACACAGAGAGTATGAGTGAAGACAAAACTTTAACAAAAAAGATTCCTCACTTCGATGGTCACTATGATCACTGAAGTGATCTGATGGAAAATTTACTTAGAGCAAAGGGTCTATGGAGCTTAGTGGAGAATGGTTTTATAAAGCCCATAGAAAGGACGAGACTGACTGAGGCACAACAGGCGCAGCTTGAAGATGTTAAAACCAAAGATCACCAAGTCAAGCATTACCTCTTCCAAGCAATTGATCGAACTGTCTTTGAACAAATCGTGGACCGTCGCACAACCAAGATTGTTTGGGACTCAATGAAGCGAAAGTTCGGTAGAAATCCAAAAGTGAAAAAATCTCTTCTTAACGCATTAAGGAGAGAGTTTGAGGTTCTAGAGATGAAGAAGGATGAAACCATGACTAATTATTTTGCAAGAGTGATGATGGTTTCCAATAAGATGAGGAGCAATGG
>JANKOE010000206.1:20111998-20125007 GCA_026284465.1 Erythroxylum citrifolium | reverse complement strand
AAATCCAAAAGTGAAGAAATCTCTTCTTAACGCATTAAGGAGAGAGTTTGAGGTTCTAGAGATGAAGAAGGATGAAACCATCACTGATTATTTTGCAAGAGTGATGATGGTTTCCAATAAGATGAGGAGCAATGGAGAAGATATGCCAGACAGGAAAATTGTAGAAAAAATCCTGCGTACCATAACTAAAAAATTTACATATGTTGTAGTATCCATCGAAGAATCAAACGATACTGATAACATGTCCATCGATGAATTACAGAGCTCGTTAGTGGTGCATGAACAAAAATTTCGACGACCTATCAATGTTGATGAGGATCAAGTTCTGAAAGTCGAAAGCCGGTCAGGAACAAGTAACAGAGGGAGAGGAACTTATAGAGGAAGAGGACACGGAAGAGGACGATCAACTTTCAACAAAGCAACTGTTGAATGTTATAAGTGTCATGACTTAGGTCATTTTCAATCTGAATGTCCAAAGTTGAATAAGGAAGCGAATTATGCAGAGCTAGAAGAAGAGGATGAAATGTTGTTAATGGCCCATGTAGAACTGAACGAAGCAAAAAGGAGTGATGCGTGGTTTTTATACTTTGGTTGCTCAAACCACATGTGTGGAAATGAATGTATGTTTTCAAGCTTAGACACAACATTTACTCACACTGTCAAACTTGGAAATAATACAAGAATGAAAGTTACTGGAAAGGGATCTGTGAAATTGATTTTACAAGAAATCTGCTACATTGTTGGTGATGTGTATTGGGTACCTAAACTAAAAAATAATCTATTGAGCGTTGGACAACTTCAAGAAAAAGGAGTAGCAGTGCTTTTCAAAGTTGGTGTGTGCAGTATTTTTCATCAACAGAAGGGAAAAAATGGCATAATCATTTATGAGTGCAAACCGGATGTTCATTTTGCTTGTTGAACCATCTGTTACAACAAATGAAGGAAGATTCCTCCAAGTTTCAAATATAGATCAGTCAACACTTTGGCATTATCGTTATGGTCATCTCAGCTACAAAGGCTTACGTATCTTAAAACATAAAAACATGGTGGAAGGCTTGCCGCAAATTGTAGCTCCAAGCACCACTTGTAAGGCATGTATGAAAGGCAAGCAACATCGGACTCCAATTCCTAAAAAAGGTCAGTGGAGAGAAGCTGAAAAATTGAGTCTTGTTCATGCAGATCTGTGTGGTCCTATTACACTAGCTTCAAGCAACCAGAAAAGATATTTATTGTGCTTTATAAATGATTTTTCTAGGAAAGCATGGACTTATTTTCTCTTAGAAAAATCAGAAACATTTTATCACTTTAAATGTTTCAAAATACTGGTGGAAAAGGAAATTGGAATGCTTATAAAATGCTTAAGAACAGATAGAGGAGGAGAATTCAACTCTGCAGAGTTCAATGATTTTTGCAAACAACATGGAGTGAAAAGGCAATTGACTACAACTTATACTCCACAACAAAACGGAGTGGCGGAACGCAAAAATCGCACTGTGATGAACCTAGTAATAGCTATGCTAACAAAGAAGAAAGTACCTAAGAATTTATGGCCTGAAGCTGTCAGGTGGACGATTCACGTTTTGAATCGATCACCTACCCTTGCAGTAAAAGATATGACACCAGAAGAGGCTTGGAGTGGAGAGAAACCGTTAGTTGATTATTTTCGAGTTTTCGGATGTGTGGGACATGTTCATATTCCAGATGCTAAGAGGAATAAACTTGAAGATAAAAGTGTGAGTTGTGTCTTATTTGGAGTTAATAGCGAATCCAAAGGGTATAGAATGTTTGATCTAGTTGCAAAAAAAATTATAATGAGTCGTGATGTAGTTTTCGAAGAAGATCGTGAATGTGATTGGAAAAATTTTAAAAGTGAACAACTATCGGAATTGGACTGGGAGGGAAATATTGAAATTGAAGAGAACACAGCTAAAGGAGGAGAAATCACAGAGGATCTGACTGAACCAGCCTTGCCGACTGAACCAGTTGCTGAAATTGATTTCCCAATGGTCACTGCACCAGATTTGGCAACAAGGGAGGGCAGAAATCGACATCCACCTGTATGGTCAGCAGATTATGTTTCTAGTGACGACTTGTCTGAAGAAGATGAAGCAAACATGGCATTCTTGATGATTTCAGATCCAACAAACTTTGAGGAAGCTGTCAAAAGCCCAAAATGGAGATTGGCCATGGATGAAGAAATCAAATCCATTAAAACAAATCAAACATGGCGCTTGGTGGTTCTATCTGCTGGTGCAAAGAAAATATGAGTAAAATGGATTTATAAAACCAAGCTAAATGAGCTTGGAGAAGTTGACAAATACAAGGCGAGATTGGTGGTGAAAGGCTACACATAGGTGCATGGAATTGATTATCCTGAAGTGTTTGCACCTGTGGCCAGAATGGATACCATGAGGATGATCATAGCTTTTGCGACTCAAAAAGCTGAAAACTCTATCAATTAGATGTCAAATCGGCTTTTCTACATGGGGAGTTGAAGGAAGATGTTTTCATAGAACAATTGAAAGGCTATGAGAAAAAGGGAAGTGAGCAGATGGTGTACAAACTACAAAAGGCGCTTTACGGATTAAAACAGACACCTAGGGCTTGGTTTAGTCGAATAGAGTCCCACTTCATCAAAGATGGATTTGAAAGTAGTTCCAGTGAAAAGACACTCTTTGTAAAGAGGAAAGGGGTAAAATTCTTATTGTGAGCATTTATGTTGATGATCTTTTTTTTACCAGTGATGATGAAGAATTATTGGTAGAATTTAACATTCTATGAAGAAGGAGTTTGATATGACTGACTTAGGTTAGATGAGGTTTTTTCTTAGAATTGAGGTATTTCAAAGATCAGATGGTATTTTTATATGTCAAAGGAAGTATGCAACTGAGGTTTTAAACTGTTTTAGGATAGAGAATTACAATTCTGTTTGTAACCCCATTGTTCCAGGACAAAAGATTGGCAAAGATGAAAATGGCACAAAGGTGGATGCAACTCTGTACAAACAAATAGTGGGAAGTCTGATGCATCTCACAGCCACTCGTCCTGATCTCATGTTTGTTGTAAGTTTGATTAGTCGTTTTATGGCATGTCCTACATAACAACATTTTGCAGCAGCTAAAAGGGTCTTAAGGTACTTGAAAGGTACTGTAAACTATGGTGTGTTCTACAAAAAAGGAGGAGTTAGTGATTTAATTGGATTTACTGACAGTGACTATGCCGGTGACATGGAAGATAGCAAGAGTGCTTCAAGCTATGTGTTTATGATGAGCGGAGGAGTAGTAGCTTGGTCTTCTCGAAAGCAGCAAATAGTCACCTTATCGATTACAGAAGCTGAGTTTGTTGCAGCTGCGACATGTGCATGCCAAGCTATTTGGATGAGGAGGATACTCAAAGTAATTGGTCATTCACAAACAGAAGGAACAAAACTAATGTGCGATAATGCTTCGACTTTTAAGCTGTCCAAAAATATGGTTCTACATGGTCGTTCCAAGTACATAAGGGTCAGATTTCATTTTCTTAGAAATCTTACTAAAGAAGGAGCTGTCAATTTACTGTTTTGTGGTACTCGAGATCAACTTGCTGATTTGTTTACAAAGCCTCTCAAGATGGAAGCATTTCAGAAATTGCGTGAAGAACTTGACATGTACTATGTTTCAAACTTGAACTAATTCTTGACAAGAGAAATAAGTTCAAGGGAGGGATTGTTAGAAGAATTTGATTCAGTTAAGGACTGTTGAATAAAGACCTATTCTTTTGGGTAGTTAGAGTTTTTAGTTGTTGATTTTATCTTAACCATTTAGCGTCTTTTGTGATATGTTCTGTTTCGTTTGTTATTCGTAAGGCTATTAAAAGCCGTGTTTAGTTTCAATAAAATTATCACTTAAAATCCCAATTGTTTATGTGTCTAGTTTAGTTGTTCCACTGCTAAACCTTACAAATATTTCATTTTATTATCATATAATCAATTATGATTTGGTACTTAACAAGCTATAACTAACAGTCACTTAGAAATACTCAATAATTTACCATCAAATTATAATTAAGAGTCCATAAAAAAAATATTTTCATAGACATGGTGAGGTATTTATTTTTAGTAGAACCAGTATAGTCCAATACATAATTCCAAGTAGTATGCCATAAATAAGCCAATAAATGATTGAACTCTATAGGCCATTTATGTTACATATTCTTCAAAGCAGGTAGTTTTTTTTTCAAATATGAATATAGTAAACCACGAAAGAGCATCACGAAGAAAGTTAAAAAGAAACACCTTAGTGTTTTATTGTTAGTGAGCTTTTTGTTGGAATTATGTTCACGACCTAATCATTATATAATACATTGAACACCTTAGTTTTGTGATTATTAATTTGATTAATAACATGACAAATGATTTTATTATCATATTATGTTTATTGTTTTTTATACTAATATGATAAGTCCTTGATTAAATTTATACACTTGCCATCATAATGAAGATTATGATAATGAGAGTCAAGTTTTTAGAGTTTAATCTAAAAGTGTTCTTAATCGTAGGATCATTAAATAAAAACTTTAATGATCCGGTTAGATCAATATGTATGTAATAGTATCTATTGAGTGAATATTAGTAGATCTTATTTACTAAGTTATATATATAGATGATGCATATGAAGATATGATAATTAAATTGACCAAACTGAGAATTCTTAATAGTTAATATTACCTATGGACTGTCAAATGGGATATTCTCATAAGAATTTAAATGTATATTTTTCCTTTAACTTGAGATCATTATAGTAATCAATAAATCACTTATTATGTTTTGATGTCGGACACCTAGTGTTTAAAAATGCTAGTTGAATAATCATTAGATATAATTAAGTACCTATTTGATTAGTAGTGAGTCAAGATGAGATCCATCGATTCTAGATAATGAGTTTGAGCTCTATGTTGTCATTGATCTTAATGGTTATTTCAAGACCTTGGCCAGGGCGATTGAATGTGTAAGAAAAAGGAGTTTTGTGAGCAAAAAGGAGTTTTCTAAATCATTTACCAATCATTAAAGATCGACATGTAACATAGTTAGTTATCTAATAGGATTTGACAATTAAACTATACTTTAGGATAATTCGGAGCTATAATGATATAAGGTAATGATACATTATCCTTAACCAGGTTTTGTCTTTGTAAGGTTGTTACTTTACATTATCCAGTCGTTAAAGAGTGTTGTTAGACGCCAACTTTGATTAATAATTAATTGGATTAATTACTACTGGCTTAGTGATGAATCTACGTAGTCACACACTTACGAGTGTAATATTTCCTATTTATGATTATTTAATTTATTATGAGATAATTTATTAAATAATCTATATGGCTATTATTATATTTTTTGCTGGCACAGAAAATATAATTAATATTGAAAATTCTCTCGTACAAAATAAATGAATAAAATAAAATAGTTTTATTTTTATTTTTATTTCATTTTATAAATAATAATAATAATTAAAACAAACAAACGTCAGATGATAAAGGCCTTGGTGGTTTTGTTTTGGTTTGACATTTAAATCAAAACAAAATGAAGTGACGTGTGGTTGGGTTTTTCAAGTAAAAAAAACGTTAAAACGTTTACAAAGATGATAAGAGTAAAAGAGAAGAGAGTAAGTGATTCCCTTTTTCATTTTGTACATTAGATGTCAGAAAAGAAAAGAAAATGTTTTCTATATTCTTGAAGAACAGATTTCTTTAATTTTAACGTAGCTATATCACATGTTAAAAATAGGATGTGTTTTTTTAGTGTGAAGTGAAACAATTAAATCGTTAATCAATTCGCAAACTATCCCTAAATTTTTCTTCGCGTAAGTAAATAAAAAATCGCAACTGCAAAATAATGAAAAACATCAACATTTAGTAACGCAGTTCGGCACACCTTGCCTACGTCTGCGGGGCCCTCACCCAGATTAAATTCTTTCATTGTAGTTCACAAAAATTACACCAGATTGATCTAACCCGAAAGACCCAATTTATGTAATCGACCCACAACCTAACTACCCGTGAAAGAATTCACTTCCAATAATACGACCGCCTCGTACTAACCTCAACAAAAGATTTTTCTAACTATTTTTACTGAACGCAATAATAAATGAAAATAGAGAAAAACAACTTCTCTTATTGATAAGCTATCCAGAAATAGATCTGAAGTTATTCAACAAAATAAATCAAGTTGCCGCACCTAGCAATCTTCTTCAAAGACACAGAACATCAGCACCTGCTATTGACATACGTGGACTGCTTAAAAGATATAACACCAGTGAAAACAATGCAGCTCTGAAAATACCCACGAAAACATCCGTTCCACACCAGCTGCACGTTTAACTCTCAAGACTTCAAAAACACTTGGCTATAAAACAACGCACACGTAATCCCACAGCAACCCCCTCACAAAATAAAATCCTTCTTATATATTAATTCTTCAATCTCCGATCGACGCCCACCAGTGCACAAATATATTTATATTAATATGTATCGTGAGATGCGTGCCACTTTTGTTTTAAATAAAAAACCCTTAGGTTTTTCTTGGACTTTTTTCTAAATCAAATAAGTGAGCAATATACATGTAACATGAACTCAACTCAACCAAAGATGTCCATCTTGTCAAAAGTCCAACAACCAAAACACCAGCCCATTGATGATTTGGACTTCAATTAAAACACAAACTCCATCTTTTATATGGCCAAATTAAAAATGCCAAAACCAAATAGAGAATATATAAAATATATTTTAACATGAAGTATATGGGATTTCGTATTTTCGAAGTTCACAACCAATTAATCCTTATAAATTTAAGGTATTTATTATTTGTTATTTCTTGCTATAAGTATAATTATTAAATGTAATAAATAAATTTAAGATTGCAAAAACATAATTTTTTCTGCTGCGTATGCAATCCGCCAATTGGTATCAGTACTATGTTTTTTGCGTTTCACATCATACTTGAAAATTGCCAATATTATGATTTGCGTATTTTGTTGTGTTCCTTGTTTTAACATATGGAAGTTGTTGATTTAATATGTATGAGATCATCTTGGCTTCACTGTGAAATTGGTTTCACAGAAAATGAAAACTCATTAAATGCTTTTCTCAGATGTTGTACGCATGGTGTAATACCAAGTTGTTGTTAAAAAGCTTTTGGTTAAAAGCATTTGACAGATGTAATCTTTCCATAGCAAACTTTTTAAAAGCGAATTCCAGATGTTATCTTTCCACTATGTCCACGGCAACCTCATTAAAAGCAAATACCAGATGTTATTTTTCCACTAAATAACATTGGACTAATGTTATCCATCAAAGATGTGCATGGTAAACTCATTGATTATAGTGCATTTGTTATGACTTACATTGTTACATTAAAAGCTTCTTGAACGAATGTTGTCTGAAAATGTGATATGATCATTAATGTTATTAAAATTGTTTTAATAACATGAAATCTTGACCCTTTAAAATTATTGAGTTTATTTTGATATAATATATGATATTTTATCAACAAAAAGGATTTTCTATCAAAATAGATAATAATATTTATTTTTATTTACAAGGAATGACCTAATAACTAGGTGACTTGTAGTTCGGGGATAAATAATATTTTTTATTGTATATGATGCATGTGTGAGGAAAAATTAGATAATTTTATACTTTTGTCCTAGACTACCTAGGGAGTATAATATTAATTAATTCTTCGTCACTTGGATGGATAAATTAAACTATACTAATAGGAATGACCTGACAACCTAGAAACTATATAGTATTAAGCCTACTATAAATTTTATATGATAAAATAGGGAATTTATCACTTTTTAATTATGCATGAGTAACGACTTGACCACCAAGGCGCTCATTCATGTTTTAAAGATTTTATATCTTTTAGATAAAAGTCCAAGTTTTAAAGATATATGATTGTGATCTTATTTTGGTGTTTTCTTTTTATTAGATTTCTCAAAATGTCTACTACTATATCACTGCTAAACATTCTTGATACTAACAAGCTAGCGGATAACAATTTTGATAATTGGTACCGCAATCTGAGAATTGTTCTCATGTATTTAAAACTTATCGATGTGATCGATAAACCCGTGAAGGAAGTGCCTTTTGAGGGAATTGATGATGCTAATGCGGTGGATGCATATGTTAAGTACATTGAACAAAGTACTAATGCCAAGTGTATTATTCTGGCATCAATGAGTTCTGAACTCTGAAGGCAACATGAAGGTATAAATCCTCCACAGATCATTGAGCATCTTAAGAAGATGTCTGGGTCACAAAGTAGGACTGCTAGATACCAGTTATCTAACTCTCTATTCAAGTCTGAACTAAAGCCCAAACCTCCTGTGGGACCCCCTTAAGATGATTGATCTTATAGAACAACTTGAGAAGTTGGGGTGTTCGCTAGGGAAAGAGTTGTCATAAGATTTGATCTTACAGTCTCTTATTGATATTTTTTCATCGTTTATTGTTAACTTTAAGATGAACAAGATGGACTGTGATCTTCATGAAATACTCAACTTGTTGATCGATTATGAAAATCAAGTAGCATCGTCTGAGGAGGTGAAAGTGTCAGGGTCTGTGAACTTAGTTGTTAACTCTTCTAAGCGTAAGTGGAAGGGCAAGAAGAAGCCCAAAAAAAATCATCTTGCACCTAAGGGTGTTTGGAACAAATCCAAGGGTAAGGAGAAGAAAGTTGACCAAAAGGATACTGAATGTTTCTTCTGTACAAAGAAGGGACACTGGAAGAGAAACTGCTCAGAGTATTTGGCTACTTTGAAAGGCAAGAAACAGGGTGGGATATTTATGAAAAATGTTTTCATGATTTCTTTAATTACTATTGATTATACTAAATGGGTATTAGATACTGGTAGTAGCTTTAACACCTGCAATATGTTGCACGGTTTAAGGATCAGTAGGAGATTGAAGAAGGGAGAAGTTAAGCTACAAGTTGGGAATGGAGTGAGTGTTGCTGCCCTAGCTTTAGGAACTATTTCTCTTGTTATGCCTACGAGAAAGACTTTATTATTAGAAGATTGTTATTATGTTCCTAAATTTGTTTCAAATATTGTTTCCATTTCGTCATTAGACAAGCGTGTATTTCATACAATCTTTAATAATAACCAATGTAATATATTTCATGGTGATGAATTATATGTAAGTGGTTATTTACAATATGGTCTTTATGTGTTACTAGAAATAGTTGTTTATCCAATTATGATGTTTCTGGTAAAAGAAGGAAGAGAGATAATCATGCAAATCAAACTTACCTTTGGCATTGTAGACTTGGTCAGATTGATGAGAAAAGAGTAAACAAGTTACTCAAGGAAGGATGTCTTGGTTAATATGATTATAAATCATATAAAACTTGTGAATATTGTCTAAAAGGCAAAATGACTAAATATCATTTTGCTGCAACTGGAGAGAGAGTTAGTGAACTTTTAGGACTCATACATACAGATGTATGTGAGCCTATGAAAGTTCAAGCTAAAGGTGGATATTTTTATTTTATCACCTTCACTGATGATATGTCAAGATATGGATTTGTGTATCTTACAAAACACAAGTTTGAATCATTTGAAATGTTCAAAAGATTTTGTAGTGAAGTTGAAAAACAAACTGCTAAGAGGATTAATGCTCTAAGATCTGACCGTGACAGTGACTATCTTAATGATGATTATGTTGATTATCTAAGACAAGATAGAATCTTGTCTAAGTGGACTTCTCTAGGAACACCACAACACAATGATGTTTCAGAAAGAAGAAATCGAACTTTATTGGATATAGTGAGATCCATGATGGGGTCACTAATCTTCCTATCTTCTTATAGGGATATGCTTTAAAAGTCATTGTCTATTTATTAAACAAAGTTCCCACTAAAGCAATCACTAAAACTCCGTATGAGATGTGGAAAGGATGTAAGCCTAACCTAAAATATTTGAAAGTTTGGGGTTGTCCAGCTTATGTCAAGAGATTGTTGTCAGGTAAGCTTAAAGCGAGGTCTGACAACTGTAGATTTGTTGGCTATCCCGAGGAAACTATGGGATATTATTTCTATCATCCTTCTAAACATAAAATATTTATGGCCAGAAATGCTACCTTTTTAGAAAAGGAGTTCCTTAATGGAGGAAGTCATGGTATAGAAATAGATCTTGATGAAATTCAAGATTCTGACGAATCAATACAAGCTCAAGAGCATTAGATGCATATTGAACGACCTTTACTTGATGTCTTAAAATTAACACATAGGGTACTATCCTCAACCGTTGAGGAGAATGGTCTGGTTAATGAACCTGTCCAAGAACCAGTGCAATAACAATATCAAATAGAGGAAGAACCTATTGAACATGAGCCTTTTAGAAGGTTTACTAGAGATCGTCGTGTACCAGATAAATTAAACTTAATGGTGCAAGGTGACGAGGATAATCATATTGATGATATCCCACATATTGATGATGACCCTAAGACTTACGAAGAGACTATGGCAAGTCCAGATCGTGAGAAGTAGGTTGAGGCCATGGAATCTGAGTTAGAATCCATAAGAATCAACAAAATATAGACTTTGGTTGATCCCTTAAAGGATATAAAATTTATAGGATGTAAATGGGTATTTAAGAAAAAAATTGGAGCAGACGGGAAGGTTGAAACTTATAAAGCCCGTCTTGTTTCCAAGGGATATAATCAAAAAGAAGGTATTGATTATGATGAAACTTTTTCCCCTGTTGCAATGCTCAAATCTATTCGGATTCTACTTGTTATAGTTGCATATTATGATGATGAAATATGACAAATAGATGTGAAAACAACGTTTCTTAATGGAGAGCTTAAGGAAGATGTCTATATGACTCAACCTAAAGGTTTCACATTGCTATTTGCTCATAATAGAATATGTGTTTGAGATGGGTCCCTCTCATATGGAGGGACTCCATTCCAACATTGCGGCACCGCGTAATCGCAATTGTTGAAAATAAGCAAAAAAGGCAGTTGTCTTACGCGGAGAAGTGCCTATATAAGGCACTCCCTGCTTCAGAAAGAAACACAGAAAAACAAAGAGAAAATCAGAGCAAATTAAATGCTCTGAAGTTAGAAAAAAATTTCCTAAAGGGTTGGTGAGTAACAAAATAGTGAGGATAGTATTTTTAGGTTGGGAAACACCTTGTGAGCCACTATTTTGGTTTTATCTCTGTATACTATTATTTGTAATAATGAAAGAAATATTCTGAGTTTTGTCCGTGGACATAGCCCAAAGTTAAGGGTGAACCACGTTAAATATTTTGTGTCCATTTTGCTCATTTTCTTTTTTTTTTCACAAAATATACCTGTTGTGCCTAACAAGTGGTATCAGAGCTGTGTTTTCATTGGAGATATTTTTCGAAAAGAAACACGTCACGGGGAAGAGAAAATTTCAATGAATTTTTTGGCGTGATCCATTCGGAAAGTTGACGTAAACGGCAAAGGTGATAAATAGTACTTTTACGTTGTTTTAATAAATTTACAAGGTGAGGCACTGTGCAGCAATAGTAACTAGGTCCTGCGACACTATTTGTGGTAATATTCATAAGTTACTATTTATCGGGTCTCGCGACACTATTCTAGTGGGGTCTAAGTTACTATTTACTGGGTCCCACAGTTCCTATTCTAGTAGGGTCCGACGACACTATTCCGATCCCATGGTGAAAATTTAGAAAATATCTTTTCTGCCAAATTTTGACGTCCTGGTTCCATATTTGAGGTCGGTTTTTTCAAATTTGGCTTAATTTGACAAATGGAGGTGAGCAAAATGATCAATTTAAACGGTATGAACTACCGTATATGGCGAACCAAGATGAAGGATCTCTTGATGATTACAAAGATGCATTTGTCGGTATTTTCGACAACTAAACCGAAGGAGATGTCCAACGAAGAATGAGAGTTTAAGCATGAATGAGCATGTGGTTATATTCGACAATTTGTCGATGATAATATGTACAATCACATTTATAACGAGACTCGTGCAAGAACACTGTGGAATAAGTTGGAGCAGTGTATGCTTCAAAGACCGGCAACAACAAATTGTTTTATCTGACAAAATTGATGTAGGTAAAATACCAGGAGGATACTTAGGTAGCTGAACATTTAAAAAATATGGAAGGGATGGTTGATCAGTTATCAAAGATAGGCATAAAGTTTGACGATGAGGTGATTGCTTTAATAGTGCTAGCTTCATTACCAGAGTTTTGGGAGACTTTGAAGGTGTCTTTGACAAATACTGCACATTAAATATGGAGTCTGTTAAAAGCAGTATACTAAATGAAGAGATGAGGCGTAAATCACAGTCTACAGCCTCTTCATCACATTCAGATGTTCTGCTTACAGAAAAGAGAGGAATGAGTCAATCCAGAGGTCCAAAGTCCAGAGATAAGAGCAGAGGAAAGTCAAACAGATATGCAAATGTGAAATGCCATTAATGCAAGAATAAGGGCCACATCATGAAATTTTGCTGAAAGTTGAAGAAGGAAAAAGGCAAAGATGTGAAGAAAGAAAAAAGCAGTGATGATGAACAAAGTAACATTGTTGATGTATTCAACCTTGTTATTGATATAGAGATAGTCAGCCCGGTATCGCAAGAAACAAGTTGGATAGTTGACAGTGGAGTTGTTGCTCATGTTACATCTCACAAACATTTTTTCTCATCTTACACACTTGGAAATTATGGCGTTGTTAAGATGGCAAATGGAAATCTGTCAAATATTAGCAAAGGAGATGTTTTTTTAGAGACAACGAATGGTTCAAGACTGTTGCTGAAAGATGTCAAGTACATTCCTGATATGCATCTAAATTTGATTTATGTAAATAAGCTAGACGATGAAGGTTTCCGAAATACTTTTAGAAACGAAAAATGGAAGTTTACTAAGGGCTCGTTAAATTTAGATATGGTTCAAGACTGTTGCTGAAAGATGTCAAGTACATTCCTGATATGCATCTAAATTTGATTTATGTAAATAAGCTA
>JANKOE010000206.1:20096091-20107782 GCA_026284465.1 Erythroxylum citrifolium | reverse complement strand
AGATGCCACTGGAGTTAAGGCTCGTTGGACTTGCATTATGCATTTCCAGAAAAACATTAATACTCACAATTGACAGAGCTTATTGTTTGATTAAGAAAACAAATGATCCAAATATTTGATACTTTGAAATCCAAGTAAATGCTAAAAATGGTGGACCAAAAACTTCCATGCATAGTGGCAATTACCAGTACCCTACTGGGGGTAATGTGTATGTGCATCGTACATTGCCGACACACAGAAGTTATGAAGATATGTAGTACATTTAATACCCTTATCAAGCTAAGATATACAGCATTAATAGCAGTGTGCCTTCACCAAAGAGCAGAACTCTGTGCATGGATACCACAGGTAAAGGTAGATAAGAAACACCCACAAGATATAGAAAAGACTGGACCTTGTATACACAAGAATGTGGGGATGGTAATTGGAGGATAAACGTGAATGTCCCAGTGCCAAAAAATGTTTGTCTGTTTGCTCAGACGTCCATTTTATGCATCAGAAGTTGACTGGTAAGTCAGTGTAGATGGATGGATGGTACATATAACAATAGGAATGTAGGATCCATAATGCTTGCATAATTGATGATATGATCAGAAACAATCTGCTACGTTACTCTCAGAAAAATGGCAGTATGTGAAATTTGTAACATTTCCAAAACTAAGGATGTTTTGGTTCTTGGACATATTAACTCTTACCATTTCTGACTTTCAATGCTAACTTTAAACACTTCCTCAAAAGCCATGTCATGGCCTATTGATTGTTAGTATTTATTAAAGGCAGCAAGAGAATGTTGCTTCCTCCCACGCCAAAATAAGCAGGAAAATTTAGGTATTCTTACCTTTTTTTTTTTTTTTTTGGGTCTGTTCATTTCAACCTTTTTGGTTAATACTTACTTCTGAAACTGTTTGATTTATTTGTCAATACACTTGGAAACCTCAGCAATCATTCATTTATATCCAGGGGCCATACTCCCTTTCGCTATAGTATGCTAGCTCACATCCGAAGCTAGATACTTAGGCCCGACATGCACATGCCATATAACATTTTTGTCTGAAAACATTATCCTGTTGGACGGATAGCATCACTGATCTTGCAGCAAATTACAGGAAGTAGAAACAATCCCACAATCAAAACTAATTTCCATGTAGCGATGAGCATGCGGGTGCTCTTGGGCTGATAATAGAAGCTAAGAAAGGAAAAAGGATTTCAAGGAAGAACATGTTAGACATGATAAAAGATACTAATGCTCAGATGATCCTCACATTGATAATGAAGAGAATGGTGCAGCTGAAACATGACCTGAGAGCTGTCCTGTCTTCCTCCTCTTTGGCGCATCAGAAAATCAATGTTGTTTTACATCGAACAATAGAAGTTTCTGATGACCAAAAGATTGCTCATTATAATTAGTTAGACGATGTATGTATTTAATCTCTTTATATCTCTTTACTTCTCGTCTATCACTGAATCCTTATATTGTATCTTTCACATCCTTTTTAAGCTGATCAATCAATCTTTCAAGGCCGATTCAATTCATAATCTAGGTGTGCAATTTTAGATAGTTTACTCTCTTCAAGCCAGTGTTATAGTAATTCATCATTCTCTCGAGTCCTGTTCACCTAAGCTTCTTGGCTGACTAAAGCCAATCATTAATTAAGTTGTAAAAGATTTCAACAAATTTCAGTTCTTTTCAGGCGTAGCAAGTAGAAACTTCCTCAGGCTTTCCTGCTGCTGTGGAAAACTAGACACTGTAACAGTGTGCTTGCTTATTTCCCTTGGATAAAGGGCACAGGACGTGCCAAAATTCTCAGGAGGTAACCTACTGCAGAATCCATACACAGGAATATTCCATGTATGCACTAAATGAACTCATAGAAAGATGTTGTACACTTAATTTCCTTCATCTTCCTGTCCAACTTTCCTGTGACACCTGTCTTCCATTGTCATTTTCAAGGATCCACCTTAATTGAACATGTATGCTCAGATAACCAACACATGAGAAAATGACCTTCTATCCATGACTGGTCAAGTTCATTAAAAGGAACATTTAACTATATTTACGGGTTGGTTATGAAACATTTCTGTCAAACCTCTACTTAAGTAGTAGGGAAGTGATAATGGTTTAGGTAACCTTGTGACAAAGCTAACTAGTGAGTCAGTTGAGTGTTGAACATTGACAAGCTTCAAACCAGACTCTTGAACTTTTGCCTGTTCAATTTTTTAGCAATTCCGGACATGCTTCGCTTGTCTGGTTGACATCAAACAAACTTGGAAGCAAGTTACAATCTGCTTTGGTACTTGGCACCGTTTTCAGTCTCTTTTCGGCACTGGGTTAATCCCACTGTCAAGCTGAACTATATCAGTGCCTGTTCGGTTGGCCTTTCCTAACTAGTCCATAATAAAAGGTTTTGATCTTTCAAAGATAGTGATAAAGAAAACAACTGGATTGAGCACTCCAAAACTGCCCACAACATGGAAGAATTAAAAGGGAGATCTAATCAAATCTCAGTCCACCAAACAACGTTTGATCGTGTTAATCATAACACAAACTTTAATTATAGACCCATGATCAACCATAAACTTGTATTAATGGAGAAAATGTAGAAAAATACCTATTTTGCTATCTTTTGCACGATGAACAAGTTGTTGAACTGCCTAAACAAGCTCCTGAAACTTTCGATCGACCTTTATGAAAGTTGTATATTCTTATGTCGTTAACGTCTTTTTGTGTCTTTCTTAATGCGTGGGGCTTTTAATGGGTCAAAGAAACTGAACCTTTATAAACTTACTTAAGTAGACAATATGAGACCTTAATAATTACTTACAGTAACCTTATTAAGCCTCCCCATTGCAAGCCCAATTCATAACCAACTCACACTGATTATGATTCATTTTCCTCATTGGACTTCAGCCTATCTAACCAAATTTTTATTGGGTTTCTTTATTATCTTTAATCATGATTAAATTTAATTTTCTTAATCGTAATTTTATAAAACCCTAATTGTCCAATTAAAAAATTACTAATATTCTCACCCTTAGGTAAATATTAATTGCAACAGTTTTAACAACAATAAAAACAATAAAAGTGGTTAAGCAAACCAATTTAAAATATTTGATGCAAAGATAATTAAAGTCCATCATTCGATCTCGTAAGACTTTCTATACTAAAAAATATTAAATGCATGTATCATATGTGATACAGATCTAATATAATCACACATATCTAATACCTTACTAACATGAATGAGAAAATAAAATATGATAAAGTGTGACGATACTCATATGATTTGAAATGTATCATGTTTTCATTTGTTGGTGTCAATTTCTTTTAACTTTAAGTTAAATTCCATTAGAGAAATTTTCTTTTTCTCACGTAATGCAAAACCACATTAGAGAAAACCCTTAAGGGATTAAATACTTATATCCCCTATGTCTTATCCACCAAATAGATCTATATGTGTATTTGTATGTGGCCTGAAGACATAAGCTCAAGGTCAATCTGTATATAAATGCCCAATGACCTTTAAAATGCTTAAAATCGACACAGATCTTAAGACTTTTACCTGTATTATGACAATGTACAACAATCCGTATGATTAAGAAAAAAATGATGATCATCAATATGTATAAAAATTATGTTGTCATAATACATGAAATCTGTACAAGCGTATCATAAGCAAGTACAATCATCTTTAACTAACAGTGTCTAAGGACTTTAATAAACACATAATTTTCATACAATTATGAAACTGCTCTAATACCACATGTTAGTCATAATATGAACTTTAATTATAGACCCAGGATTAACCATGAACTTGTATTAATGGAAAAAATGTGAAAAAAAATACTTGTTTTGTTATCTATTGCATAATGATCAAGTTGTTGAACTACTTGAGCAAGCTCCTCAACGTGTAAACAAGGTCCTGAAAGTTTCGATTGACCTTTATGAAAGTTGTATATCCTTATGCCATTAACATCTTTCTTTGCCTTTTTTAAAGTGCAGGCCTCTTAACAGGATAGAGAATCTGAATGTCCACAAACTTACTTAAGCAGGCAGCAGGAGACCTTAGCAGCTATTTGTAGTAACTTTATTGGGTCTACCCATCACATACCCAATACATAATCAATCCACACTGATTAGGGCTCATTTTCTTCACCAGATTTTAGCCAAATTCTTTGTTGGGTTTCTTTATTGTCTTTAATTCAGATTGATTTTAATTTTCTTAACCATAATTTTATAAAACCTGTAATCAATAATTTCCCAATTAAAAAATTACTAACAAATCTACATCATAAACTAGAGTTTGATCACCGTAAGGAGATCTTTGTAGTCAGTGAGTTTGTAAACTGCTCTACCAAGCATTGCCTATTCTTTGACATGTTGGCATATCAACCGCACACATCTAAACAACAAGGCACTAAAAGTAAGCACAACTTTAACTTCCTCCTTAATTTTAAGGTCAACCATCCTCCAAAATTTTAACAAGTTTTATAGTATTAAGTAAATTTTATTAAGATAGTATTAAGAATATTTTAAATTCTAATAAAATTAAATTTATGTTAATTTTTTAATAAATGTATTGTCAGCTTAACTTGTAAAGAATCCGATACTATTTGATAATGACATTGTTTTTTTTTTGGAATGTAAGTAATAAATTCATTTAAAAAGTGGAAATTACAGAATGTGTGAGGTTACATCTTCTAAGAATGGAGCTCAAACTAATACAAAAAGTGTATAATTGGATATATCCAACAACCCTATATTCTAGACGTTCAATTGCATTCTAATAGCATCGTACAAGAGTAGAAAATTAGTATTGATCATGATGGTCATCCTTAGTTTGATCCATAAACGGTTTCATCCATATTAGCCTTTAAAAAATTTTAGTATTTCTCATCCTCCAGATGTAGCGTACCAACATAACAAAACTAGTTTTCAAGAACCTTTGATTTTCTCTATTAGCCCATCTCAATTTGTCAACCTAAGTCAATCTGTTCATCCAACTAAGATCACTGTCTTGTAACCCACAGGTATTGAGAAAAGCACTCTATAGTTGTTTAGTTTGAAAACAGTTGAAGAAAATATGATCTAATGTTTCAGGTTCTCTAAAGCATAAAGGGCCATTTGTGTCCAGAATTTGGAACTTAATTTTATCTCTAGTTCCTAGTTTTTGTAAAACAGCCAACTATAAGATGAAAGAGTGAGCTGAAGCAATACCTAATCCCTATATCAATCTATAAAGTGGAAACTTGACCATAGGTCCTAGTAACAATTCTTTGCATGATTGAGTTGTAAATTTGTGAGATTTTTGGAGTTCCCATATGATCTTATCTTCTTGTGCTTGACTTTGAAGGTATGAAGGCCATTGCTCAACAATAGAACTGACTCCTCTACATATATGGATCGGCCAATTCCACCTGTTATTCCATATCAGAGTTTGGACTTTATTATCACTGAGGATAGATCCTTTTAAGCCGATAAGTGTTACATAAAGCCCCTAACGCATGCCAATTATACAACCAGAAAGTTGTGTTCTTCCCATTTCCATCATGATGCCTGATATGAGGATGCATGAAGGATCTCATATGTAAGATCTATTAAAAAGTGTAAGATTGCAAAACAATTTGGGAGATAGACCAAATGCTTTTCTGTTTGATGTGAAACATATATGATTTTGCTCATTCTACTAGTTGAGTTGATTCTTAACCCTTCATAATGCTTAGGAGGACATATGACACTTCATTTAACTTTAAATATGCAAATTATTAAGAATGGTGATGGCCAATTATACTTTAACTCCATATGATAAGGATCTGTTATTCCATTGAGAAAGTCTTCTGTTGACTTTTTCAATGAGAGGTCTACAATCAGCTTCCTTAAGATTCTTTGTAGAAATTAGGACTCCTAAATAAGTGTGAGGCAATTGTTGTAGACTAAGTCCATCATCTACTATCACATTCATCAAATTTCCACAATTTTGTTTAGATAGATTAGCAACACTCATACTTAGGTTAAACTTGAGCCTATAGACTTTGTGAAACATCTGCAAAGCTTTCAAAAGAGTAAATCATCTGCAAATGAGAGTTGATTAATCCCAAGACCACCACATCTATAATGGAATTTGAATTCAGTATTTTCCTCTATACATATTTATGTAATCCTTTGTATTACCTCCATAACAATGCCAAATAGATAAGGGGAGAGAGGATCACCTTGTCTGATTCCTCTAGCAGTTATATAAAGTTAAAAAGGTTCTCCATTCATAAATACTAAAAGATAGATGTTATACAAGAATGAATCCATTTGATGAACTCATACGGATATCCAAGAGCCTACAAAGAGTATATAAGAAATCTCCATTCAATGGTATCATAGGCTTCAGTGAAATAAATCTAGAGTGCACAACTCCTGATATGGTCCTTAGAATTGTAATCTTTGAATAGTTCCTAAGCTAATAGGATGTTATCACCTATGCTTCTTCCTGGGACATCAGCACCATGACTTGGATTGATTAAGCCAGGTAAGGTAACTTTCAACTTGTTGGCAAGATTTTTTACAATAATCCTATATATCACATTACAACATGTAATAGGCCTATAATCATTTAAGCATTTAGGATTAGGGACCTTAGGAACCAAGACTAAGTTAGTCTTATTTATTTTAATAACAATCTACCACTTTTGAAGAACTCTTGAACAGCCCTTACTACTGGAGTTTGTAAGACATTCCATTTCTCTTGGAAGAACTTGCATTAAAGCCATCTGGTCTTGGGTCCTTTTCAGGTTGGAATGAAAATAATACTACTCTTATCTCCTTAGAGGTAACTTCTTTGAGCAATTCAGACTATTGATCATTCCTTATAGAACCCACCAATCTATGCAGCAAAATGCCAATAAGATTAATTGAGTGTATAGTTACCCCATTTATTTGTTTGAAGTGTCTTCCTGCTACCTCTTTCAACTCTTCTTGATCATAAATTAATCTTCCACAAATATCAAGGGATATTACTTTTTTTGTATTTCTCTTCCCTAAATCGCATTATAGATATTCTATAATGTGATTTAGGGTAGGAGAAATACAAAAAAGTAATATTTCTATCTCCTTGTTGCATCCACTATACTCTTGATTTTTTGCTTTAATTAAGAATTATATGACTCTAGTGTCTGTAAGTATGAGTCGAGATCAGACTTCTTTTTCTCTATGAGCGCAGGATCTAAGGGGTTGGCCATTAGTGGCTTTTGAGTGGAAGGGAGTTGCTTCATAGCTTACATATTCTCTATCCTTATAAGATCAAGAGACTCCTTGAGGAGTTTAACACAACCAACCTTGATATTTTTCAAGTAATTACATATATTGGAATGATTTTGAGCCCTAAAAGTGTTTATTAATGCTAGTTGCTATAATTGAGTCAAGTTAGGAATAACTAAGAATTAAAGAACTTGAATTGAGATCTCCTTGGCCTTGTCTTGTTGTTGAGACACACATTGATTGGAGTGTGATATGAAATCAAAGGTTTACCACACTTTGTAAAGCTTCTATGCATTGTAGTGAGCTAATGATGATTAACTAAACATTTGTCCAATTTTCTCTATACCAGGCCACCATATTTTTGGTGGTTACTCCATGTAAAAGTAGGTCCTCGAAATTTGAGATCAACTAACCCAAGCTTAACAATTAACTCTGTAAGTTCTCTAGTGTCTACATGTGCTATTCTTCATCTCCCATTAAATTCAGCTGGAGCCAATAAGCAATTAAGTCTCTTGCAAGCATCTAAAGGCTTGAAATGTTAGAGTTAATAGCTTGCAAGTCCCTCCATAATGCTGTAATATAAAATTCCTAATTTGATGCATACATAATTGTAATTCAAACTGGAATCATGTCAGCTTTAATAGTGAGCTCACAATATAGCAATTGGTCAATACCATTCGGATGTTTGGAATGATTGTTAAGAGCATGCCATTCAAATGGTAAAAAACGTAACCCTTTTTTAAATACATCCTTTTTTATTTTGGTTTCCACTAAACTAACAAAAATTGATTGCTTGGAAGCTAAGTAATCCTTTAGTCCAACTATTTATTGGGGCAATTCAATCCCCTCACATTCCATATGGTGCAAATCATTTGGAATGCTTAATATTGGTTTTCCTCTTTGATTTACGTTTACTAGATCCACCTTCTTGCCATTGCTCAAGTTCTTTCATATTTCCACTTACACCACAACCAATACTCACTTTTTGATTCACGTTTACTGCATTTGTTTGATTATTGGTCATCTATTTTGCTTTAGTGGTTATCATCTCTGTAGGCTGTTGGGAATTCACGTCATTCTTAACTGGGTACTCCTATATTGAACTATTGTTCATTTTTCAACATATAAGTAATCTTTAGATCTCAATCTTGGATTTTGACTGTTGAATCTTATGTCTAAAGTTATTTCCTTTGGTTGATTAATCTTTCACTCTTGATGTCACAAGGTTATGCAATTGAGCTATACTTTGATTTGACACTTGAAAGCTAGGTCTTGAAGGCCTGGAAAGTGCTAGCTCGCAATTAAATTAACATCTAACTCTTTGAAATCCAGTCCTGACCTCACATAACGCTTTATTCAAGCTCTTATGTTGAGCCTACAAAGCTTCAATCAATCATCAAGAACATTGCTTCTAAATAAGAACCTTCAACCTTATCTTTTTATATAGCTAGGAGCCCTCTAAGTGACAACAATATCCTCTTTTTGGCCCCTACGCCTTTGCATTCATTGCTTCAGTTCTATTCTCGGTCACGTAATGCCTTTGAAATTAGTGAAAAGTGTCATCTTGACTCATGGATTCCTTATTATACAGTAGCTCAGGAGTTTCCAAAGGCGAGAATGGGAGAGGGATTTTGTCTTTTAAGAGATTTGAAGTTACCTGTTAATGGATAAGTAATGGATATTGGGTTAGTAGAGTTCTCTACTATCTGTGAGTGGTTCTCTTATGTACTTGGAAACTCGGTAGAAGGATGATGATGATGATGATGATGATGCTTCTTGTTTTAGGAGGTCTGATATTTAGTTATTAGAATTTTAATGGATTACAACTACCACCCTTTTTCTGTTGATATAGGCATAAGTGATGTTGTTAGTAGTTTGGAGTTTGTTACGAAATCTATGCTTAAAAAAAGTGCAAATTAGAATGCCACTTATTATACTTGTTCCTGCCTTAAATTGCTAACTGATCAAGGATGTTTTGGACGAGTGTCAAAGGTTTTAGTTATTGCACACTCTCGATTCTATATATTTGGACCAAAAATAAGAGTTATAAACTCTGTTTGAATTATATAGCATCTGTCACTGATAGGTACATGAGAGGTCACGTAATTTTGTAGTCCAGGGATATCATTACAAACTTCACAATCATTTTTAGCTAACGATCAGATATCCAATAAATTGCAGTTTTTGCTATTAGGACTTCAATTTTACAAGCCTGGCATTTGGTTTAGGCCTTAGCTTTGGTTTGATCATTAGTTCAGCTGTCAATTAATTCCTATATTCTTGAATTTTGACTAGGAAAGTCATTTATAGGGACATAGATGTTCTACTTTATGATGAAGGTGCTTCTTGTTTCAAGAGTTTGCTTCTTATCCAAGGGTTTAGTCATTGCTTGCACCATATCATCTTGTTGAGAAAACTGTTTTCGGGTATCCATATTATTTTCATGATATTTGTCTATTTTTTGGGCACTTTTTGAAGTCTTTGGGGTTGGAAATTCTACTTTTCTACTCTCTCCTTCCTTGTGGATTTTTTTGGGAGCCCATAACTTGGTTTTCTTTTTCAGATATGGTTTCCAAGGGTAAGATGATAGGACCTTATCTTTAATTAATGCACCATCACTGTTGTATTTTATGATTGGAATGCTCTCGAGCATAATTTTTCCATGCTCAACTTCAAAGCAAACTCTAGCATACCCAACCCTTTTAATGTATGCAACATTTTTATCCATTCTTAGAGGATTACAAAGGTAACTAGCCAAATAACTCAACCACTCTAATGACCAATATTCAAGGGGTACTTCGTGCATGTTAACCCACATCGGTATAGTTTTAATCTCAACTCTATGAAGCTTAAACCCATTTTCCACTTCTTTAAAAATATAGGTTTACCTTGTATATGCCAAGGGCCCATATCAGCTACTTTGTTCACCAAATCCTCATAAATGAAACAAAAGATGAATAGCTCATCTTGTATTATCAAAGTGGCTTGGAATCCCAGTTTTTTTCCTACTTCAGCCCAACGTTGCACCATCGAGTAGGCCATCCTCTTATCCAAGAAGTAGCCTACCAAAGAAGACTTCCACTTGACAGTTCCCTATTGCAACTCCATCTCAGGTGGAGACACGGGACCTTTACGAACTCCAGCTACAAAATGCAACTTTCCAAACGTATTTGGGTCTCCAACAACTTGGCTTCAAGTTGGTTTCTCCAACTTTTGTTGAAGACGACGATTGAGGTGTGGTTTGGTTCAATGGAGGAGGAAGAGAGGATGGCAAGGGTGGGAACTCCTCAGTCGTCAAAGGGGAGGTCAGGGAAGGCTGTGGATGTGTGAGAAACACATTTACCATTAGTAAACTGTCAGATATGCTTTAGGAGTGTGCTTTAGGCGGGCTTCTAAAAATAGAAAACACACCCAGCTCAAACCGGGCAGCTATGACGAGAGGATGATATGAGGGCGTGAATGAAGGTAGAAATGGCATGTAGGAAAGAGTGTATCAACACAAGGGGAAGGAAATCACAACATGTGACCATGATTTAATGATAGTCGATGAGAGAGTATTGAGAAGACAGAGAATTTCAAAATAATTTTGCTTATTAAAGTATTATTAAAATAACATAACATATTTTAAAAAGTTCAAAAAAATAAAATGAGCAAAAATTCACTAAATTCATCACAATTTGGCCTTTCCTTTCTCCAATACTAAATTCTTAACATTGAAAAATGCATTAAAAAATTCTTAATTGACCAAACTTGTATTAGTTCTAATTGTGTGTTATCAGCCACACTTAAAAATTAAATTATTAGCTTTGAAACTCAAACAAACAATTGGGAATAGAATAATCATATTCTAATTCTTTAACTAACAACACTTCTTTAATTATTATTCAATATTTTTATAACTTGAATGCCTTTATAAGGACTTCTTGAAATGATAAAAATCATAGGATAAGATTTTATAGGTGCCAAAATCATTTGATAAGCTTAATTTAATTTTATTTATATAACTTGTTAAAGGAAACAAAAATTACATCACCATTTGTTCTTCCATTCCTTCTACTTATTTCATAATTATAATGCTTGCTTTTATTATTTTCATTGTTGCTACTATTATTATGAGTGACTAATCTTTTCATTCTAGGATTTTAATGGAACCCTTGATGTAATCTCGGTTAATTGGTATTTTCTACGTTTAATCTCTTTTGCCCATTTTTAGTTAAAGGTTTGATTATTGCAATTTGTTCTTAATGCTTTTCATAATTTGATCACCTATGAAATTGATTGTCTTAATCTTTGTGTAACGTAACAGGGAGCAATAGATTTGGAAGAAAATTGCAATAGCTTAGGATCACATTCATAGTGATTTGTGTTTAGGATCGGGAGATACCTATCCACCCTAAGTAACCACATTAAGATTGATTTGATAAAGCAATCATCGAATTATCACA